>PVJL010005083.1:63913-115434 GCA_004026885.1 Lyroderma lyra
AAAAAAAAAAAAAACAAAAAAAAACCACATCAAATACAATGATTATCTTACGATTCAAAGCCACTCAGAAAAAGAATGAAAAATCTCCAGAAAAGGAACTTACAGATCTGGAAATATATGATCTAAGTGACAGAAAATTCAAGGCTGCAGTACTTAACACACTCAGAGAGCTGAAAGAATGTTGGCAGAGTACCCAGACTCAGATAAATGATCTCAAAAAGGAAATTTGTGAACAAAAGGAACACTTTAATAAAGAAACTGAAAATATAAAAATGAATCAAATACGAACTCTAGAGATAAGCAAAATAATAAAAGAGCTGAGAAACAAACTAACTACCATAGTAAACAGGGACAACCAGATTGGAGAAACAATTAGTAATGTCAAACATTAAAACATGGAAACAACACAGAAGGAAGAAGATAGAAACTTCAGAGTCAAAAGGACTGAAAGAAGTCCTTAAGAACTACCTGACTCCATTAAAAAGAACAAAATTAGAGTAATAGAAATAGCAGAAGGTGTAAAACAGAATTCTACAGAAAGCTTACTCAAATAGTAGACAAGAACTTTTCTAACCTATGGAAAAATGTGGAACCACAAATTCAAGAACAAAATAGGACTCCTAGCTACTGGCCCCAGTAGATCTTCTCCAAGACACATTATAATAAAGATATCAAAAATTGAAGACAAATAAATAATTCCTAAGGCAAACAGAGAAAAAATAGATACAATCTTCAAAGGAAAGCCCATAAGGCTATCATCAGACTTCTCAGCAGAAACTCTAAAAGCCAGAGGGAAGTGGAATAAAATATTCAAGATATTGAAGGAAAGGAACTTCCAGCCAAAAATAATTTATCTAGCAATGTTGTCCTTTACACATGAAGGAGAAATAAAGACATATAGATGTTGAGGGAATTCTCCAGGACGAGGCTGGCATTTCACGAAACACAGAAAAAGGTTATTTGGCCTGAAACAAAAAATCAAAATAAATGGGAAAGAAACAGGACAACAAAAATAAATAGGGAGGAAGTAATGGCCATAGGAAATCCTCATGTATCAATCATCACCCTAAATGTAAATGGATTGAACTCACCAACAAAGAGCCATAGAATCAGAATGCATTAAAAAAACAACACCCATCCATATGCTGTCTCCAAGAGACATACCACACCCACACGGAAAATTACAGAGTAAGAGTGAAAAGACAAAACACAATATTTCAAGTAAATGGCACCCCAGAAAAAGCAAGAGTTGCCATACTGATATCTGACAAAACAGTATTCAGGATAAAGAAGGAAATAAGAAACAAAGATAAACATGTCAAAATGATAAAAAGGACAATACAACAACAAGAAGACATGACACTCATTAATACATATGCCCCCCCAATGAGGAGGCACCAAAATTTACAAAGTAACTTCTAACAGAACTAAAAAAAGAAACTGACAAAACACAATTATAGTAGGGGACCCAAACACCCCCTAACAGCCATGGGCAGATCATCCAAACAGAATATAAACATGGAAATATCAGCTTTAAATAATACATTACAGCAATTGAACCTAATTGACATGTACAGAACACTTCATCCTACAACTACACATTCTTTTCTAGTGCACATGGAACATTCTCAAGGATAGACTCTATGCTGGGACACAAAACTAACCTCAGCAAATTCAAGAAGATTGAAATCATACCAAGTGTATTCTCAGACTACTAAGCTTTGAAATTAGAAATCACCTGCACAAAGAAAGGGGAAAACAATCACCATGTGTACATAAAGAATAAATAACATTTATTTAAAAATGACTGGATCAAATAAGAAATAAAAAAGAGCTTAAAATACATAGAAACTAATGACAATGGAAATACAACATATCAAAATTATTGGGATGCAGCAAAAGCAGTAATAAGAAAAAAATTTGTCATTATAAGCCTATCTTAAGAAACAAGAAAAAAAAAGAAACAAGAAAAATCACAAGTAAACATTGTAACATCCCTACTTAAAGAACTAGAAAAGAACAGAAATACCCAAAGACAACAAAAGAAAATAAAAATAATAGCAGAACTACACAAAATTAAGAATTGTAAGACAATAGGTAACAATGCAACAAAAAGCTGGTTCTTTGAATAAAATCAATAAAATTGACAAACCCCTGGCTCCACTAACCAAAGAACAAAAAGAAAAGACACAAATAACCAAAATTAGAAATGAAAGAGGAGCAATTATGACTGGTAACACAGAAATACAAAGAATAATAAAAATATATTATGAAGGGTTATATGCCATTAAATTTAACAATCTAGAAGAAATGGCCAAGTCCTAGAACGACATAGTCTACTTAGACTAAACCAAGAAGACTTAGATAATCTAAATAGTCTAATCAATAGTAAAGAAATTGAAATAATCATCCAAAATGTCCACTAAGGCAAAAACCCTCGACCGAGCTGGTGGTGGGAGACACAGCGGAGGTGTCTGCGTGAGGCCCGAGAGACCCGGGCCGCCGTGTGGAGCACGAGACTCAGGGCGGCTAGATGGCAGCAGAGTGAGGGGGAAAAGGAGAGCACAGGGTCCGGAGGATGCGGAGGCGGACTCGGGGGAAGAGGGCGGAGCCACACCGCGAGGCGTGGAACTTGTGGAGAGTGAGGGGAGGAGTGAGAGCTCGGTTGCGGAGTACTGGGAGCGGGAAGTAGCCGGCCCAGCCCGTGGAGGACCCGGGAACTCTCTGGGACGTGCTAGTAGTGCCGGATTGGCTGGGAGAGCGCGAGACACGAACGCAGCTTCAGCGGGACGCCAGACAGAAGCAATCCTCTGCCGAGCCAGGCGCCTTTTCATTAGTCAGCGCCTCTGGCCGCCTTTTGGGGCCACGGAGCCGCTCTCTGGAGGGAATGAGGAAAGGGCTTAGCATGGGGTACGACTCCTAGCAACCCCCAGGAGCTGCCGGCGGACCCTCTGAACGCGCCAGGGAACCTGGAGTTAGCTTAGAAAGCTGCGTGGGTGTCAAAACGAAGCTATATTGTGACAGAGTCCACTGTGGGCGAAGGAGGTGTCCTGTCCTGCCTCATCTTCCCGGTTGCTTCCTCGGTCGCTTGCCTGCTGGGGGATTTCCGCTTCTCCTGTGCTTTAGCATCCCACCTTCCAAGTCTACATGACAGTTCTCACAAGCTTATGAGTCTGCAGTACAGTGCCTTGAGTGTAGATACATGGCCTCTCTTCCTTCACTGTCTCGTAGCTTTTTGTCTTCATCGCCACCGTTCCCTGCTTTTAAATGAAAAGCACCAGTCTTAGGAAGTGAGAAGAACCTATTCGACCTGAACCCTGTCACAAAAGGGGAAATAGAACACAGGTCATGGCAATTGAGTTTCATTTCAGTGTTTGTGGAATATGAGATCGCTATGAAAATAGTTTTTGTTGTCACCCATTTTTAGGTGTTTTTCATAACTTGTTATTAATCACCTGTGGCTATTTCACATCGATTTCTTAGTTCCCTTCTTTCTAGCCCTTTCAACTCCTGAATAAAAAAGTTATGTACACACATACGTATTTCCCCCCTACTCTGGCTCTCAGCCACGGTAAAACCTGGGAAGCATAAAAATGAAAAGCAAAGTGTCAAAAATATATAATCATAAACATTTGTACACAATTAAAATCTCAAGGTGGAAAAACAAACAAACAAACAACAACAACAAAAAAAACCCTGGACCAGACTGTCTCACCAACAAGTTTGACCAAGCATTCAAAGAAGAATAGCAATCCTTCTCAGACTCTTTCAAAAAACTGAAAATAAGACAATACTTCTCAACTCATTCTACAAAGCCAACATTACCCTAATACCAAAGCTTAGTAAAGACAACACAAAAAAAGAAAACTATAGACCAATAACTCTGATGAAAAGAATGCAAAAATCCTAAACAAAATATTAGCAACTAGAATATCAAAAAGATTATACATCATGATCCAGTGGAATTCATTTCAAGAACACAAGGATGGTATAACATATATAAATCAATCAATGTGGTACACTACCTAAACAAAATAAAAATAAAAAACACATGATTACATAAATTGATACGGAAAAAGCATTTGACAACATGCAACATCCACATATGATGAAAACACTTAAAAATGGGTATGGAAGAAAAATATTTCAACTTAATAAAGGTCATATAAGACAAATCCTCAGCTAATGTTACTGAATGAAAAATGGCTTAAGCCTATTCCCCTAAAATAAGGAACAAGACGTGGATTCCCTTGTCACCACTGCTACTCAAATTAGTACTGGAAATTCTAGTCAGAGCAATCACACACGAAAAAGGAAATAAAATGTATCTAAATTGGAGGAGAAGAAGTCAAACTGTCACTATTTGCAGATGACATGATCCTTTATATAGAAAATTCCAAAGACTCCACCAGAAAACTATTAGAAAAAAAAAAAACAAATAAAGTTGTAATACACAAAATCACTCTACAAAAATAAAATGCATTTTTATATACTAAAAAGAAAACTTCAGGAAAAGAAATATAAAAATTAATGCCTTTGGTGATCGTAAACAAAAAGAAATACCAGGGGAATTAACAAATAATGTGATGGACCTATAAACTGAAAACTAAAAGACAGTACTAAAATAAATTGAAGAGGACACAAAGAACTAACAAGATATTCTGTGTTCATGAATAGGAAGACTCAACATTGTTAAAATGGCCATGTTACCCAAAGCAATATACAAATTTAATGTAATTCCCATCAAAATCCCACAAACATTCTTTCAAGAAATAGATTTTTTAAATTATCAGATGTGTATGGAACAAAATAAGCCTTGAATAGTCACAGCAATTGTACATAAAAAGAATAAGGCTGGTGGTATCACACTTCCCAATTTCAATTTATACTATGAAGCATCAATATTTAAACAGCTTAGTATTGGCAGAAAAACAGACACAGACCAATGGAATAGAATCAAAAACCAGAAATAAACCCACAAATATATAAAAAAATAATTTCTGATGAAGGAGCAAAAAATATATATACAATGGAAAAAAGAAAGCCTCTTCAGTAAATGGTGCTGGGAAAATGGAAAAACCACATGCAAAATAATAAACTGAGAACTGTCACCATATACCAAAATTAATTCAAAATGAATTAAAGACCTTCACATAAGACCCAAAATAATAAACTCTATACAAGAAATATAGGTACTACACTTATAGACCTTGGGTTCAGGGAGGATTTTATGAACCTGTCCTCAAAGGCAAGGAAAGCAAAAGCAAAAATAAATGAAGGGAACTACATCAAACTAAAAAGCTTCTGCACAGCAAAAGCAACAAAGATACAGACAACTGAATAGAACAAAATATTTGCAAACAACGCTCATGAAAAAGGACTAATATCTAAAATATATAAATAACTCATAGGACTCAACAACAACAACAAAAAACAAACAATCCAATTAGAAAGTGTGCAGAGAACCTGAACGGACTTCACCCATGAAGATATACAAATGGCCAAAAAATATATGAAAATATTCTCAACTTCATCAGCTATTAGGGAAATGCAAATCAAAACCACAGTGAGATACCATCTCACATCTGTTAGAATGGCTATTACCAACACAAGAATAACAAGTGCTGGAAAGGCTGTGGAAAAAAATGGAACCCTCACACACTGCTTCTGGGAATGCAAATTGGTACAACTTCTATGGAGGATAGTTTGGAGCTTCCTGAGAAAATTGGGAATGGAATTACCATATGACCCAACAAACCCCTTCTAGGTATCTCTTGAAAAAATATTGAAAGCCTTTGTCTGTAAAGACTTACATACCACACTGTTCATTGCAGCACTGTTCACAGTGGCCAAGGCATGGAAATAACCAAAGTGCCCTTTGATAGATGACTGATAAAGAATCTCTGGTACATATACACAATGGAATGTTACTCAGCTATAAGAAAAGACAAAATACTGCCATTTGTGACAAAAATGGATAACCCTGAGATAATCATTTAAGCAAAATAAGCCAGAAAGAAAAAACCAGGAACCATATAACTTCACTAATATGTAGAATTTAAAACTGAAAGCAACAAAGAAACAAAAACTCACGAACACTGTCAACAGTTTTGTGGTTATCTGAGGGTAAGGATGAGGGGTTGGAAGAGGAGGGAGGAGGATTCAAACATACAGTGATGGAAACAGAACTGACTCTGTGTGATAAACACATAATGCAACACATAGATGATGTACTATAAAATTGTACATCTAGAACCTATATAATTTTTGCTAACCAATGTTACCCCAACAAATTTAACAATACAAGAAATATGGGGATTCCCTGGTGGTGTAGTGGCTAGGCTTCGGCACTCTCAATGCCATGGCCTGGGTTCAATTCCTAGACAGGGAACCACCAAAAAAATAAAAATAAAAGAAATACATTCTTGTAACATAAGAAACAAATGCATAAAAATTAATTACAAATCTATATGATTTGTTAAACAATGTATAAAGTTACAATTTATGACATCATTAACATAAGGAAGGCAAAAACCTTTAATCAGTAGTGATTCTATACTGTCAACTGAGATTATCAATTGAAATTATACAGTTATAACTTCAGCATGATACACATAATCCTCATGGTTATCACATAGATTATATCTAAAGAATATAAACAAAGAAAATGAGAAAATTAAAAAGCATCAGCATAAAATTTGAACTAATCACAAAAAGTAGGAAATGAGAAAACGAGGGGAAAAATGCTGAGACAAAAAAACAAACAGCAAATGTCAAATACTTTGTTATGAGTATCGTATTTGCAATAAATATGAATGAATTACACTATCCAAGCAAATGACATAGATTAGCAAAATGAAATTTTTTAAAAATAAACAAACTAGATGCTCTCTACAAGACTCACTTTATACCTAGAGACAGAAGTAGGTTAAAAGAAAAATAATGGGAAAAAGCAGTCAATGCAAATAGTAAGCACAAGAGATGCCAGTGACTAATAAACAAAGTGATCTTTAAGTAAAAAATTATCACAAAAGGCAATGAATTGTATTATATATTGATAAAAATGTCAACTTATCAAGATACTATAATTAGAAACATATATACACCAAATATCAGAAACCCTAATTATATCAAGCAAACAGTGACATAATTAAAGGAAGAAAGAGCTAGCTCTAAAATAATATTTGGAGTCTTAAGTTACCCATTTATAATAATAGATAAAATGACCAGACAGATGATCATTAAGAAAATGGGGAGGGGGGTGGCAAGATGGCAGCATGAGAGGACGTCCCTGAAGCATCTCCTGGAAATTACAAACTGAACAGCCAAAATCTGACAAGGGTATCCCCACCTGACACAGCTTTAGCTGAAAGATACACCCACAACAAGAAAACATCTAGTGGTGAGAGAAAGGGAGGTGAAAGAAAAAAAGGGAAGGAAGCAGTGCAGAGATGGGGCTGCAAAACCCCAAAGCTGGCAGAAGGACCAAGGAGGGAGCCAGGGGATATGAGCTGAAGCTCAGCACGATCCCAGGTGAGCAAAGAAGCAGACAGTGGAAGACACACAAGAAGATGAGATAAAAACCCAAGCCTCCATCAAGGAGTGCTAGGGCCCCAGAAAGAGCACCATGCCCTGGATGTGACAGGGTCTGAACAAAGATGTGCTAAAGTGCCCGGGGTGATAAGAGAAACCCAGCTATATGTGGCCCAAAACTAAGAGCCAACAGGCACAGAACTGGCCCACAAACTGGCCCTCAATGATCTTGAGATTAAGTGCTGACAGTTGAGGGGTCACTGACAAGAACAAAATACAATCCCAGGTGAAATGCAGGCTCTGGAGAAGGGAGAAAGGCAGTGCTGACAGTGTGCAACTATCCCTGTGTGCTCCTGAGGGAGGGACAAGCATGATTTGTGGTATGCATTTGCCATGGATCTGGTGCACTCCTGGTGGAGGGCCAAACTTGTCTTCAAGTAAGCATCCCCCCAGCTCCAATGTGCTCCTGAGGGAGGGGCAAGCTTACTTCGCGGCACACGGCCACCCAAGCTCTGCTGCACTCCTGACAGAAAGTCAGGCTTTTATTGCAGAACATACTAGGCACAGCTCAGCATTCCCCTGATGGAGGAGCAGGCTTATGTTGCAGAGTGTATCCTCTACAGCCCCAACTGTTCCTGATGGAGGGACAGGCCTGCTTTACAGCTGAGTCAGAATGCAGGACAGTGAGCAACCTTCAGAGAAACAGCAGTGATGAACCACATTGCTCCCACCACAAGACAGAAACTGTGAACACGAAGCTTGGCTGCTTCCTCTTGCTTTCCCACAAACCACCATTACCCTATGCTGCAAACAAGTCCTGAGCCCTCTCCAACTAATCCTGCCCCATACAGGCACAAGCAGGGGGGTTAAGGTAAACTGTAAAACAATGGAACAGCAGCCTCTGCATGCACCAATCATAGAGGCAGAGAATATCATCGCCCACATTGTGCCCAAAGAGAAGGTGCATTGAAACCAAGGCAATTGAGTCAAAGAGCAGAAGTCTATCCTCTAGGAGAGTTCCAACACTGAGAAAATCAATGAACCAAGAGAAAATATTGTAAGGAACTGCAACAACATGAACTAAGAAGTGAAAAAAAAAAAAAAAAAAAAAGACCTCTCAATATCTGCCAGGGGAAAACATCCTTATGGCTAGAAAGTGAAACACATCAACTACAATAAACTCCCTCGGGAACAAAGCATGCCAGAGAGAAAATAGAAAATCTCCAGGAAAGGAACTTTTAGATTTGGACATATATGAACTAAGTGACATAGAATTCAAGACTACAATCCCAAAAATATTCAGAGAGCTCAAGGAATGTTGGCTGAGTACTCAGACCAATATAAATGATCTCAGAAAGGAAATCTCTGAACAACAGTAACACTTTAGGGAAAAAAAAAACTATAAAAAAATTAAATAGGGGGATTATGGATAGTCATTTCAGTCACTTTGCTATTGATTGGTCTATTTAGATTATCCAGTTCTTCTTGGTTCAGTCTTGGTAGGCTATAAGTTTCTAGAAACTTGTCCATTTCTTCTAGGTTGTTAAATTTGGTGGCATAAAGCCCTTCATAATATTTTCTTATAATCCTTTGTATTTCTGTGGTCTCAGTGATAATTTCTCCCCTTTCATTTCAAATTTTGGATATGCATGTCCTTTCCTTTCATCCTTTGATTAGTCTAGCCAGGCATTTGTCAATTTTCTTGACTTTCTCAAGAACCAATTCTTTGTAATATTATTTTTTTCTATTGTCCTTTTTTTCTCTAATTGTTTTAGGTCTGCTTTAATTTTCATTATTTCTTTTCTTCGGCTGACTTTGGGTTTTGTCTGCTCTTCTTTTTCTAGTTCATTAAGATGAGATGCTAAGGTGTTTATTTGAGATTTTTCTTCTTTCTTAAGATAGGTCTGTAATGATATAAATTTCTCTTATTACTGCTTTTGTTGTGTCCCAATAATTCTGATATGTTGTATTTTCATTGTCATTAGTTTCTATATATTTTTAATCTCTTCATGTTTTTATCCAGTTGTTTTTAATAAGATGTTGTTTAATCTCCATGTATATGTGTTTTTTTCTGCTTTCCTTTTACTGTTGATCTCCAACTTGAAAGCTTTGTGGTCTGAGAATACACTTGGTATGATTTTGATCTTCTTGAATTTGCTGAGGCTACTTTTGTGTCCTAGCATGTGCCCTATCCTTGAGAATGTTTCATGTGCACTAGAAAAGAAGGTATAGTCTCTTTTTTCTAGATGAAGTGTCTTGTAAGTGTCAATTATGTCCAATTGCTGTAATGTGTCATTTAGAGCTGATATTTCCTTATTTATTTTCTATTTGGATGATCTGTCCATGGCTATTAAGTGGGGGTTTAGGTTCCCTCCAATGATTGTGCTTTTGTCAGTTTCTCCTTTCAGATCTGTTAATAGCTGCTTTGTATATTTTGGTGCTTCCTTGTTGGGAGCATATATATTAATTCAGGAGATAAACAATGCAGTAAAAAAATTAAGCATGAGGTAACTAGCATAGAAAGCAGGGTTGACCAGATAAAGGAAATAATTAGTGACAACAATGAAGACATAAACATGGAAATTGGACAGAAGGAAAAGACAGATTTGAGAACAAAAAAAAAAAAAGAAAGATCTCTAAGAGAACTATCTGACTTCATTAGAAAGAACAACATTAGAATAATTGAAATACCAAAAGAAACAGAACAAAATTCGAATGAGAGCTTAATCAAACAAAGAGTAGATAAGAAATTTCCAAAGCTATGGGAAGAACTGAAACCCCAAATTTAAAAAGAAAACAGTACCTCTAACTACCTGAATCCCACAAGACCTTCTCCAAAGCACATTATAAGGAAGATATACAAAATCACAGTCAATAGTTTAGTGGTTACCTGAGGCCAAGAGGGGAGGTGTAGGAGAGGGGGAAGAAGGTGGGCAAGTCAAGTATATGGTGATGGAAAGAGAACTAACTCTGGGTGGTGAACAAATAAAGTAATACATGGATGATGCATTGTAGAATGGTACACTTGATACCTATGTAATTTTTGTTAACCAATGTCACCCAAAAGGTTTAACAATAAAAAAAAAAAAAGAAAAAAAATTCTCAAGGCAGCCAGGGGGGGGGGAATTTATAAACATCAAAGGAAAGCTCATCAGGCTGTCATAAAACTCAGCAGAAACTCTTTCAGCCAGGAGGGAGTAGAATCATACATTCAAAATATTAAAAGAGAGAAACTCAGGTATAAGAAAAGATGAAATACTGCCATTTACAACAAAATGGATGGACCTAGAGATCATTATGCTAAGCGAAATAAGCCAGACAGAAAAAAACAAAAACTGTATGACTTCACTCATATGCAGAATATAAAACTGAAAGCAACAAAGAAAAACAAACAAACAAACAAAAAAACCCCATGGACACAATCAATAGTTTAATGTTTATTTGGGGACAAGTGGGTAGGAGATGGGAGAAGGGGAGGGGGTGGAAGTGGAGAGAGTGGGAGCTAAATATATGGTGATGGAAAGAGAACTCACACTAGGTGGTGAACTTATTATACAAGTTGACAATGCACTGTAGAATTGTACACCTGGAACCTATGTAATTCTTGCTAACAAATGTCACCCCAATAAGTCTAAGAAGAAACAGAGAAACTACCATCTAAGAATAATCTATCAAGCAAAGTTATCCCTTAAATATGGAGAAATAACGACCTTTCAACACATACAGAAGCTGAGGGAATTCTTGAACACAAGACTAGCACTCCAGGAAATATAGAAGAAGGCTACTCAACCTGAAACAAAAAGCAAAAATAATTGGCAAAAAGTTGGGACAACCAAAACATAAAAAGGGAAGAAGTAAAGGTTTATATTCCCAAAAGAGAACAGAAATTAAAAGTATGCATAAGGAAAGGAGCCACCACATATATGAAAACTTTCCTTTTCATAAAACTCATTGTAACTATTTAAAACAAAACAAAACAAACCTAGAAACAAGACACAGAATCAAAAATAGAAAAAAAGAAAACAGAAGGGAAAATCATAGAATAAGATCTAACTAAAAAAATAGACAGTGAAAAAAAAGCAAAGAAGGAAATGAGACACAAACAACCAAAAAAACAGAAGACAAAATGGTCATAGGAAATCTTCAAATATCAATCACCACCCTAAATATAAATAGACTAAACTCACCAGTAAAAACATAGAGAGTAGGTGACTAGATTAAAGAAACAAAACCCATCTACATGCTGTCTCCAAGAGACTCACCTCAGCAACAAGGACAAATGCAGAATCAAAGTGAATGGATAAAAAAAAATACTCCAAGCAAACATCTAGAGAAAAGCAGGAGTAGCCATACTTACATCTGATGAAACAGACTTCAGGATAAAAACGGTAATAAGAGACAAAGATGGACATTTCATGACAAAGAGGATAATACAACAACAAGACATGAAACTCATCAATAAATATGCCCCAAAGCAGGAAGCACCAAAATTTACACAGCAACTACTTAAATATCTAAAAGGTGAAACTGACTAAAACACAATTATAGTAAGGGCCCTAAAAACCCTGTTGATGGCCATGAACAGATCATCCAAACAGAAAATAAATAAGGAAATATCAGAACTAAATGAAACATTACAACAATTGATCATAATTCATGTTTACAGGACACTCCATCCTAAAACAAAAGAATATACATTCTATTCTAGTACACATGGAACATTCTCAATGATAGATCATGTGCTAAGACAGAAAACTAGCCTCAGCAAATTCAAGAGAATTGGAATCATACAAAATGTATTCCCAGACCAAAAAACCTTGAAAGTGGAGGTCAACAGCCAAAACAAAACAAAACAAAAAAAAGCAGGAAAAAATTACCTATATACAGAGATTAAACAATATGTTATTTTTAAATGACTGAATAAAAGAAGAAGAGAAGAGATTTAAAATATACATAGAAATGAATTACAATGAAAATACAATGTATCAAAATTATTGGGACACAGCAAAAGCAGTATTAAGAGAAAATTTATATCATTAAATGCCTACATCAAGAAACAAGAAAAAAACACAAGTAAACAACCTAATATCCACTCTTGAAGAACTAGAAAAGGAAGAACAAAAAAAGCCCGAAGTTAGCAGAAGAAAATAAAATATAAAAGAACAGGACTAAATGAAATAGAAAACAGAAAAATGATAGAGAAAATTAATGCAAACAAGAGCTGGTTCTTTGAAAAAATCAGTAAGATTGACAAATCCCTGGCTAGTTTTAATAAGGGGCAAATAGAAAAATCACAATAACGAAAATTAGAAATAAAGTGAGAGAAATTACCACTGATACCACAGAGATACAAAATATTCTGCAAAAATATTAGGACGGACTATGTGCCACCAAACTTAACAACGTTGAAGAAATGGACAAGTTTCTAGAAACACACCGTCTACCTAGACTGAACCAAGATGAACTAGACAATCTAAGTAGACTAATTGATAGGAAGAAAATTGAAACAATCATCCAAAAGGCAAAAGCCCTGGACCAGATGGTTTCACCAATGAGTTTCATGAAGCATTCAACAAGGAACTAATGTCTATTCTCCTCAAACTCTTCCAAAAAAGTGAAGAAGAGGCAGTATTTCCCAACTCATTCCATGAGATAAACATAACCCTAATACCAAAGCCTGGTAAGGATAACACAAATGAAGAAAACTATGCACCAATATCTCCAATGAACAAAGATGTAAAAATTCTAAAGAAAATACTAGCAAATAGAATACAACAATGCAATGAAAAGATTATACACCACAATCAAGTGTGATTCATACCATGAATCCAAGAATGGTTCAAGATACTTAAATAAAACAATGTGATATACCACATAAACAAAATAAATGATAAAAACAATATGATTATATCAATTGATGCACAAAAATCATTTGACAAGATGCAACATCCATTTATGATCAAAACACTTAATGGACATAAAAAGAAAGTACCTCAACATAATAAAGGCCATATATGGCAAGCCCTCAGCTAATATAATAGTGAAAGGGGAGGAACTGAAGCCTATTCTCCTAAAACCAGGAACAAGTCAGAGATGTCCCTTGTCCCCACTCATATCCAATATAATACTAGAAGTTCTAGACAGAGAAATCAGGCAAGAGAAAGGAATAAAAGTCCTCTCAATTGGGAGAGAAGAAATTAAACTGTCACTTTTTGTAGATGACATGATTTTTATATAGAAAATTCTAAAGACTCCATCAAAAAGCCTATTAGAAATATTTTTTAAATGCAGTAAAGTTGCAAGTTGCAGGATATAAAATCAATATATAAAAATCAATTGCATTTCCACACACCAACAATGAAACTTCAGAAAAAGAAATGAGGAAAAACAATACCTTTTGAGAGCAATAAACTTAACAAAGAAAGTGAAGGACTTATATACTGAAAATGGTAAGACACTACTAAAAGAAATTGAAGAGCACACAAACAAATGGAAAGATATTTTGTGTTCATGGATTGGAAAAATCAACAAAGTTAAAATGGCTATATTACCCAAGGCAATATACAAATTTAACATAATTTCCATAAAAACCCCACAGACATTCTTTCTAGAAATAGATAAAAGAATCATCAGATTCATATAGAACCACAAAAGACTCTGAATCAATAAAGCAATCATACATAAAAGAGTAAGGCTGGATGTATAACGCTCCCCAATTTCAACCCATACTACAAAGTGTCAATAATCAAGACAGCTTGGTATTTGCAGAAAAACAGACACACACCAATGGAACACAATAAAAAACCCAGAAATAAACCCACAAATATATAGACAATTTTTTACAAAGGAGTAAAACATATACAAAGGGGGGGAAGCCTCTTCAATAAATAATGCTGGTAAAATGGGAAAACCATAGGCAAAATAATGAATCTGAATGGCAAACTGTCACCATATACCAAAATTAACTCAAAATGGATTAAAGACTTCCACATAACACCTGAAGCAATAAACTGTATATAAGAAAACATCAGTACTAAACTTAAGGACCTTGGGTTTAGGGAGGACTTTATGAACTTAACCTCAAAGGCAAAGGAAGTAAAGTAAAAAGTAAATTAACGGGAGTATAGCAAACTAAAAACATTCTGCACAGCAAAAGAAACCATCAATAAAGCAAAGAGACAGCTGATCAAATGGGAGAAAAATATTTGCAAACAATTCCTCTGATAAGTGGCAAATACATAAATTATATAAAGAACTTGTACAACTCAACAACAAAAAAATAAACAAGCCAATTAAAAAGTGGGCAAAGGACCTGAACAGACACTTCTCTCAGCAAGACATACAAATGGACAACAGATATATGAAAAAATGCTCATCTTCACTAGCTATTAGGGAAATGCAAATGAAAATCACAAAAAAGTACCACCTCGCACTGTTAGAATGGCTATTATCAACAAGACAAGAAACAGCAAGTGTTGCAGAGCATGTGGAGAAAAAGGAAACCTCATACACTGCTGGTGGGAATGCAAACTAGTATAACCACTATGGAGGAAAGTATCAAGGTTCCTCAAAAAACTAAGAACAGAGTTACCATATGACCTGGTAATTCCACTTCTGAGTATCTACCCATAAAAATTGGAAACCTTAGTCCGCAAAGATATATGTACCCCAATATCCACTGTAGCACTACTTATGGTGGTCAACCATAAGTGGAAACAGCCTAAGTGTCTTTTGATAAACAACTAGATAAAGAAGATCTGGTACATATACACAATGGAATATTACTCAGCCATAAGAAAAGATGAAATAGGACCATTTATGACAACATGGAAAGACCTTGAGACCATCATGCAAAGCAAAATAAGCCAGAAAGAAAAAACCAAGAACCATGATTTCACTCATATATGGAACACAAAGCTGAAAGCAAACAAGAAACAAAAACTCATGGACACAATCAATAGTTTAGTGGTTAGTTTTTATCTGAGGGTATGCGGGGGGAGAGAAACAACAGGGTCTCAAATGTATGGTGATGAAAAGAGAACTGACTCTAAGTGATAGACACATAACACAACATATAGATGATGTACTATATAATTGTACACCTGGAACCTATGTAATTTTTACTAACCAATGTGACCACAATAAATTTAACAAATAAAAATTAGGACATAAAGGACTTGAATGATACCACAAACATTTTAATCGTAACAAACACATACAGAATATTCCACCCAACTAAAGTGGAATAAACATTTTTCTCAAGTGAACATGGGACATTATCCAAGATAGATACTATGTTTTGCCACAAAAGTAGGCTTCATAAATTTTTTAAAAAGTTGACTCATGCAATGTACCTCTGCTGATCATAACAGAATGAAACCAGAAATCTTTAACAGAAGAAAACCAAAAACTGTAATATATATGTGGATATTACATAACACACTCTATTAACGAGTAATCAAAAGGGTATTTTGAAATACTTTAAGCTAAATGAAAATGAAATTACAACATATTGAAATTTTGGGAATGTGGCAAAACCAGCATTGAGTGAAAATTTTATAGCTATAATTTCCCCATGAAAAAAGAAGGAATGTCCCAAATATGTAAACTAAATTATACCTTAAAAAAAAAAACCTAGAAAATAAATAATAAGCTAAACCCAAAGTTATCAGAATGAAATTTAAACAATAGAGAGGAGATAAATAACAAGAATTTTAGAAAAACAGTAGAGAGAAACAACAAAGCCAAGGAATGGTTTTTGAAAATATATTTTAAAAAATGACAAACTTTTAACTACCTTGGCCAAGAAAAAAAGAGAAGACCCAAATTACTGAAATCAGAAATAACGGTGGGGCATCTTTCACTAGCTTTGAGCTATTTTATAATTCTGTAAATTGTAGAAAACTGATAGTAATGCAAATGATTATTGACCATAAAAATGTAAATAATTTTTGCTTGGTGTCATACAAAAAAAAATAAACAACAGTAGGGCCATTATTATAAACCTTATGGAAGTAAAGTTTTATAAAAGAATACTATGAAAAAAATTGTACACCAATACATCAAATAACATAGATGAATGAACAATTTTCTTAAAACACAAACATTACAACTGACTTAAGAAATAGCAAATGAGAACAAACCTAGAAGAAGAGATTGAATTCATCAAATAACATAGATGAATGAACAATTTTCTTAAAACACAAACATTACAACTGACTTAAGAAATAGCAAATGAGAACAAACCTAGAAGAAGAGATTGAATTCATTAATTAAAAATGACCAACCAAAGAAAAGCTGAGGGCCCAATGGCTTCACATGCAAATTCTACCAATAATTTAAAGAATTTACATCAATCATTCTCAAATTCTTCCAAAAAAATTGAAGAGAAGAAAGCACTTCCTAACTAATTCTATGAGGCCACCAATACTCTGATAACAAAGCCAAATAAATATCAGAAGATAAAAAAGTACAGATCAATACACCTTATGAATATTAATGCAAAAATTCCTCAATAAAATATTATCAAATCAAATGCAGCAGTATTACACAAATATAGCAGATCAACACCAAGTGGGATTTCTCCCCAGAATACAATGATGTTTCAAATATGAAATTAAACAACGTAATGCACCATATTAATAGAATGAGCAGAGAAAAAGACATGATCCTATCAATTGTTGTAGAATAAGCATTTGATAAAATTTAAGACTCTATTATGATAAAAAAGCATGTATAAAGTAGAAATAGAAAAAAACTTTCTCAACATGATAAAAGAATTATATGAAAACCCACAGGTAACATCACAGTCAATGTGAAAGACTAATCTTTCCCTCCTAATATCATAAACAATATAAGCATGCCTGATTTCTTTACCTATATTCAATGTAGTCATTACTCTAACAAGCAATTAGGCCAATAAAAAAAATAAGACATCCAAATTGAAAGGAAAAAAGTAAAACCCTCTATTCACTGAATACATGATTTTATATAGAAAATCCTGAAGAATCCACAAAACCACTATTAGCATTAATAAATGAATTAAGAGAAGTTGCAGGATACAAGATGTATACTCAAAAATCAGTTGTATTTCTACATGTTAGCAATGAACAATCCAAAATAAAAGTAAGAAAATTATTATTACAAATAAATAATAAAATACTTAAGAATAATTTTAATCAAGGAGGTTTAAGGGTGGTACACTGAAAAGTATAAAACATTGCTGAGAGAAATTAAAGAACACCTAAATAAATGAAAAAATTTTAATGCTTATAGATTAGAAGGTTTAATATTAAGATATCAATACTACCCAAAGTTATCTACAAATTTAATGTAATCCCTATCAAAATCCTAATAACATTTGCAGAAATAGAAAATCCATCCTGAAAATTATATAGAAACTCGAGGGATCCCAAATACCCTAAACAATCCTGAAAAAGAACAGAGTTAGAAGTGTCACAAATCTTAATTTCAAAACTTACTAAAAATCCATAGTAATCAAAACAGTGTGATACTGGCACCAAAATAAGATTCATATATAGACCAATATAATATAATAAAAAAGATAAAAATAAATCTTACTCTTAAGGTCAAATAATTTCAACATGTGTGCCATGATTATTTAATGGGGAAAAAACAGTCTACAACACATGATGTTGGGAAAATTGGATATCCAAATTAAAAAAAATAAAAGTTGGAACCTTAACTTTCACCGTATGAAAAAATTAACTCAAAAACAGATGAAAGACCTAAAGGTAAGAGCTAAAACTGTAAAACTCTTAGAAGAAAATACAGGAAAAAAGCTTCATGACAATGAAATTGACGATGATTTATTGGATATAACAACAAAAACATAGAAAAGTAAAAATGATAGATTAATTAGACTTCATTAAATTTAACAAACCTTATTCATCAAAGAATATTATCATAAAGTGAAAAGGAAACCTTTGAAATAAAAAAATATGCAAATCATATATATGAAAAGGGATTAATATCCAGACTATATAAAGGACACCTACAACTCAACAACAAAACAATCTGATACAAAATTGGAAAAATAAAAAACGACAAAACAAAATACTTACCTACAAATGAAAAACTACTTTGTCAACAATTAAAAATAAAAACATTACCAAAAGTAAAAAAAGCAAACAAATAAATAAACAGTAAAACTGATGACAAAGCTACAGTAATCAGAACAATGTGATACTGGCATAAGGACATACATATGGACCAATGGAATAGAACAAAGAATGCATTAATAAATCCACGTAAGATTATGCTCAATTAATTATTGACAAGAGTGCCAAGACCATTTGATTGGAAAACAAATATCTCTTCAATTAATGGTCCTGGGAAAACTGTACATTTGTATAAAATAATAGCTAGGCCATTATATCAAACTACATACAAAAAGTAATTTGAAATGAATTAAAGGCCTAAACGCGAGAACTAAAAACTGTTAGAATAAAACTTGGGAGTAAATCTTTGTGAATTTGGATTTGACAATAGAATTTTAGAGATGACATCAAAAGGAAAAAAAAAAAAACAGAAGAAAAATACATGTTAGACTTCATGAAAATCAGAATTTTTGTACATCGAATGGCATTATGACAAAAGTATAAAGAAAAACTACATGATGTGAGATAACACTTGTAAATTACCATTGTGGGTTGAATTATGTGCTTACAAAATTCATATACTGAACTCCTAGCAACCAGTAACTCAGTATATGACTATATTAGGAGAAAGGGTCTTCAATGTAATGATTAGAAGGCTGGAGTTTCAAGATGGCAGAGTAGGACAACACTAAGCTAACCTCCTACAAACACAACAAAACTAAAATTAAATATATAGCAATCATCACTGGGAACAATCTGTAGACCAGCTGAAAAAATTTTCTAAAACTAAGGATGTGACGCAAAAGCCACATTGAGCTAAATATGAAGTGCAGAGACATAGTCTAGTCACAACCCCTGGTAAGGTAATCCGTAAGTGGGAAGGATATCACAACTGCAGTGATAACCCCTCAGGAGTGAGGCTCTGAGTTGCACAATGGCCTCCTTACCATGTGGTACCTATATTGAGAAGAAGAGCTCCCATAACATCTGGCTTTGAAAACCAGTAAAGTTTACTTTTGAGTGAGCTGAAGAGCTGTAGGAAACTGAAACTCTATTCTTAAAGGACTTGCACACAAACTCACACACTCCACATTGTAGTATAGAGTAGTTTGGAAAGTGCTTGGAACATACATCAGAAAACTCACATTGACTAATTTTAGAGTGAGTGTCAGAGAAGCAGGAGTCAGTTGAAACTTTCTCTAGAAATGGAAGTTCTGATGAGCACCATTATTTTTTTTCTTTCTTTTTTCTTTTACTCTTCTTCCACGCAGATATTCAGACACAGGAGAGCACTGATTCCAACACTGTCCATCAACCTATATAATACTGTTAATCCTGCTCCAGTATTCCCAAAACCCACCCCATTTAATCTGCCTGCCAAGGTCAAAACACTTCTCAAACAGCATGAACCCTAACACACTTGGAAACCAAGCTTGGCTGACCTCAGAGCCCTACTCATGTAGCTCCAGCCCTGGCACACATATTGGCCAGTCATGGACCAATCCAAAGCTTCACCAAAGGTGCTCCAGACTGGTGGGCATCCTCAGCCAGCACTGGAGTCCCTCCCGCAAGCATCTCCAACATAAACACCTGGTAAGCAGACTTGGCTAGCTCTGGAGTCTCTCCAAAAATTATCTCACTCCAGTAGTGCCAGGGCCTCACAGCCAGTAGGCCTGGGGGCTAAATCCATGCACTTGTGCTCCTGCAGCTATCACAGCTAAACTGTAACAGGAGGGTGCATGCAACCCACACAGAAGTCACCCTGGAGCAACTGTCTATGGTGACCAGGAGAAAGAGGTCAGTTACACCACTGGGCTCCACAGAACACATTCTAAATAAAGCTGCTCTTTCAAGAAAAGGAGATCTAGCTTATATACCAAATACATAGAAAGAAACACAGAGAGATAAGCAAAATAAGGAGAAAGAAGTAAGTTCCAAATAAAAGGACAAACCCCAGAAAAAAAATAAAGAAAATGGAGATAAACTATCTGTCAAATAAAGATTCCAAAGTAATGGTTACAAAAATGCTTAATAAACTTTGGAGAAGAATAGATATACTCAGTGAGAATTTCGACAAAAAGAAAAGAACTAAAAAAATGCATTAACCTTGTGGAGCATGTAGTAAAATAATTACAGTGTAGGTCATATTATTTAGTAAAATATTTTTTATTCTTTCTATTTTTATATTCCATGTTTAATAATTTATGGATTATAACTAAAATTAATTTAAAATCATGCATTTTATATTTGCAGCATTTTTTATTTTTTTCACATTTCAGAACGTACATATCTCTTGGATACATGTGACCTATGCTGTAATTCTTTTTATCATGATCTCCACAGAGTTAATGAAATGAAGAATAAGTTAGAGTCAATCAACAGTAGATTAGATGATACAGAAGAATAAATTAGCAATCTGGAAGACAATGTAGTGAAAATCCCCCAATCAAAACAGAAAAAAAGAAGAATATAACATTAAGGCTAGTTAAAGGGACCTCTGGGAAAACAGTACTAATATTCAAATCATAGGGGTCCCAGAAGGAAGAGAGAAAGAGAATAGAAAATCTATTTGAACAAATAATGGCTAAAATATTTCCTAACCTAGTAAAGAGAACAGATGTGCAGTGCAGAAAGCACAGAGTCCCAAAGAAGATGAATCCAAAGATACCCACACCAAGACACATCATTATTAAAATGTCAAAAGTTAGAATCTTAAAAGCAAGAGAAAAATAACTGTACAAGAGAATCCCCATAAATCAATAAGCTGATTTTTCAGCACAAACTTTGCAAGCCAGAGAAATTGACACAATATATTTTAAAAGACAAGAGATGGGGAAACCTTTAACCAAGAATACTCAACCTAGCTAAGTAATTTTTCAAAATTGAAGGATAGTGTCCAAAACAAGCAAAAGCTAAGGGAGTTAATCAATAGCAAACTGAGACTACAGGAAATGTTAAAGGTACTTCTTTAATGGAAATACTCAACCAAGAATACTCAACCTAGCTAAGTAACTTTTCAAAATTGAAGGATAGTTTCCAAAACAAGCAAAAGCTAAAGGAGTTAATCAATAGCAAACTGGGACTACAGGAAATGTTAAAGGTACTTCTTTAATGGAAAATATTAATAGAAAGTAAAAACTAAAAATAAGAGTATCTAAGAAAAAATTCATTGGTAAAGGCAAACTTTTAGTAAAAGTAGTGGATGAACCACTCATAGAGCTAGTATGAAGGTTAAAAGACAAAAGTACTAAAATCATTTTTATCAACAATAATAATTAAGGAATATACAAACACACAATAAAGAGGTAAAACATGTAAAAAAATAAAACATGAGAAAAGCTTACATAAAAATGTAGGGCTTTTAGAATTTATTTGATCTCATGCAACCTTCAACTGAAAAGGACTGCTATAAACATAGGATGTTATATATAAATCCCATGGTTACAGCAAACAAAAGGATGATAAAGATACACAAAAAAGTAAAGAGAAAGAAATTCAAAAATAATACTAAAGAAAGTTATCAAAGAACTATAGAAGTGAGCAAGAGAAGAAAGAAACAGAGGAAAAAATCGATATCCACACGTGAACTACTTACAAGACACTCACTTCAGATCTAAAGACACAGACTAATAGGGAAGAGAAAGAAAAATATACTTCATGCAAATACAAATGAGAAGCTGGGGAAGCAATATTTACATCAGACAAAATAGACTTTAAAACAAAGACTGCTACACAATACAAAAGAAGGATGTTATATAATGATAAAGTGATCAACCGAACAAGAGGATAAAATATTTATAAACATTTATGCACCAAACATAGCAGCACTTAAATAAGTAAATCAAATACTAACAGACATAAAGGCAGGAACTGACTGTAATGAAACTTAGTAGAGGAGTTTAACAGCCTAGTTACATCAATGGATGGATCATTTAAACAGAAAATCCACCCAAAAACATAGGCTTTAAAGGATATATTAGATTGGATACATTTAATAGATATTTACTGAACATTCCATCCAAAAATAACAGAGTACACATTCCTTTCAAGTACACATGGTAGTCTTCAAAAGAAATCAAAAGTGAGGGCACAAAACAAGTCTCAATGAATTTAACAAGATTGGAATAATATTAAGCACCTTTTCTGAACACAATTGTAGGCAACTATAAATTAATTACAAGAACAACACTGAAGAAAACACAAACCTATGAAGGCTAAAGAACATGCTACTAAACAAATAATGGGTTAACAAAGAAATCAAAGAGGAAACCCAAAAATACCTTCAGATAAATAAAAATGAAAATACAATGTTGCAAAATCTATGGAACATAGCAAAAGCAGTTCTAAAAGGAAAGTTTGTAACACTACAGGACTACATTAGAAAACTGCATTAGAAAAATCTCAAATAAACAATCTAACGTTGCCACTAAAAATAGAAAAATAAAAGAACCAAGCACAAAGTAAGAAGGAAGGAAATAATAAATATCATGGTAGCAAGGAAGAAAATAGAGACAAGAAATAGAAAAGATCTAAAACGATAACCAAAATTAATTAAGCTTTATCCAAACACATAAAGAATAAAATACAGGGCTTAAATAAATAAAATCAGAAGAGAAGATTAGTGACAACTAACACCACAGAAATAGAAATGATCTTAAGACATTATTATGAACAACTACATGACAACAAATTGGACAAATGAGAAAAAAATAGACATATGTCTAGAAACAGACAATATTTGAGGACTATATCAGAAAGAAACACAAAATTTGAACAGACACATTACTAGTAATGAAACTGATTTACTAATCAACCTTTCTACAAAAAAAAAAGCCCAGGACCCAATGACTTCCAAGAGAATTCTACTAAATATTTAAAGAATTAATACATCTGCTTCTTAAACTATTCCAAAAAAGTTAAGAGGAAGAAAAGCTTTCAAACTCATTTTAAGAGGTGAGCATTACTCTATATCAAAACCAATGAGACAACAAAATAAAAATTACAGGACAATGTCCCTGGTGAATACAGATGCAAAAATCCTCAATAAATATTAACAAACAAGATTCAAGAATACATTAAAAGCTCATACAACATCATCAATTGGGATTTATTCCAGAAATGCAAGGGTTGTTCAATGTCTGCAAATCAATCATTATTTATGACATAAACAAAGAAATGAAAATTGTGATCATCTCAATAGTGCAGGGAAACCATGACAAAACTTAATAGTCACATAGAATAAAAATTTTCAGCAAAGAGTTTATAAAGGGACATGCCTTAACAAAATAAAGACCTTATACAACATATCCACAACTAACATCATAGTCAATGTAAAAAATTAAAGTACTTTCACTAAGATCCAGAACAAGTATGTCCACCCTCACTGCTTTCATTTAAAACAGTATTAAAAGGCCTAGCCACAGCCAGCATACAAACTAAAAATAACAGGCATGCAAACTGTAAAGGAATAAGTGAAAATGTTACTAGTTGCACATGATATACTATTACATGTAAAAAGGTCTGAAGACTCCATTAAGAAACTTTAAAACTACTAAAAAGATCCAATAACGTCACAGGATACAAATTAATATACAGATATCTGTAGCATTTCTGTATACTAATAACAAGTTATCAGAAACACAAATAAATAGTTTCATTTACAATTGCATAAAAAAGAATTTATTTAAAGAAGGAGGCAAAAGACCTCAACACTGAAAACTGTAAGACACTGAAGAAAAAAATTGAAGATACAAATAAATGGAAGCATTAACATCATGAAAATGGTTATCCTACCCAGAGCAATCTACAGATTCGATGTAATCCCTAACAAAATGCCAATGGCATTTTTTACCAATTTACAACAAGGAATCCTAAAATTTATTTAAAACCACAAAAGACCATGAAAACTTTAGACAGAATAAATTTGGAGTTATCATGCTCACTAATTTCAAATTATACTGCAAAGGTTTGGTAATCAAAACAGTATAAGGAGTGGTCAAGAAATTTGTGGAATGAAGGGGAAGAAGGGTATAAAAACCATTTCTTGTTTTTCCTTTTCAATATATTCATTCATAACCTTAATACACTTTTCAGATCTTTCAGTAAGTTTATTTATACCCTTAAAAGATGTTTTGATTCTGCCCTTAAATTGCAGCTTTAACCTGTTGTCTGTAAATTTCTTCTCTGGAAGCTGGTTTTTTCATATTTAGGAACAAATAATCAGAAAGCCAGGTCTAGACTATAAGGAGAAATGCTTTACATTTGGAAGCCATAGTCATGAAGAGTAGCCAAGATAACATTAATCTTGTGTACAAGCGTATTGTTGGGCAAAAGCAGCACACCTTTGGTCCATTTTCTTCTTCCTTTCTCCTTCACAGATTCATTTAACTGTTTCAGAAGACTGGAATAGTACTCTCCAGTTATTGTGACACCCTTATTCCCTTATTTTTGTAATCAATCAGCAGGATAACTTCCATATCAAAAAAACAAACAAACAAAAAAACAAACAAACAAAAAAAAACAATAGCCATGGTTTTCCAGCCAATTGTGACACCTTGAATTTCTAAGGGGGCGGCGTGCCTTTTTCCTGCCACTGGGTGAACTCCTGCTTTGACTCAGGCTCATAATGATGAACCTAAGTTTCATCTCTAATGACATTCCAGTTTCAAACTTCGTCTTTGTTGTGTCTGCAGAGGTCTAAAAAATGTCATGAACATTTCATGCACTGCTGTTTTTGAAGTGGTGTGAGCATTCTTGGCACTCATCTGGCACTGACTTTTGACATCTTTAGATGCTGATGGAGAATATTCAAAATAGTTGTGATACTTCAACCATTTCTGCAAGCTGCTTTCTATTCTATCTGGCACCTTCCATTACAAGTTTTTAACTTTACTGACAATGTCTGAGGAAGTGGCTTCAACAGGACATCCCAGACAGAGTTTGTCTTCAATCAACTTTCTGCCTTGCTTGAAAAGGCTATGCCACTTGTAAATCATGGATTTCCAAGGGCAAAGGTCCCTGCTAGCATCTCTTCCAAAATGATTTGAGGTGTTTTCCCTTGTTTTGTGAGGAAATGAATGATGGCACAAAACTGAATTTTATCTAAACTTGGGGTTTTCTTCATGCTTGACAAGCTTCCTCAGTGATATTTGAAAGAACACGTATGCAAGTAGGCTTAAATTTGGCACATATACTAATAATAAGTCGCACACTCAAACTGTGTGCACTAGTACTCCCACCTCTCTGATAACTCCCCAATCTATGAATTTCTTGACCACCCCTCATAGCTGAAATTGAATACTGCCCTAAGTTCTTTCAGCCACTGAGCATTATGGGGACTGGCAGGCCGTGGCAAGCCCTGGTCATTTTGCTGAGCTGCTCCAGCCTGGGAATTGGTACCAGCTGGCCTCATTTCCACAGCATATCCTCACCAACACATCTCTAGGTCCAGAAAAGGCAAGAACCAACCACAGATCACTTTATAACTACTACCAGGTAGCTCAGGGCAGTCACAGGCAGTGGCTAAACTTGGTCTTGACAGGAGTCTCTCCCAAGATACCCCAAAACCAAAACCTTCACAGATCGGCTTTAGACTACAACAGAGCACAATCCAATTAACCCCACAAATGGCACACCCAAAGGCTAATCTTAGCAGGAAGCAGAGCTTTCTGGGGCAACTTCCCCTCTGTGGAGTCAGGCACTGCACAGCATCTCATACACTATGGTTATGGAAAATCTTCAAAGCCAGTCAACTTTACAATTGGGCCTACCTACTGACATGCCAACAGCAACCAAGGCTCAACAACTACAGAAAGGCACATACAACTCAAACAAGAGACACTCTTGGAACACCCAGGCATGTAATCAGAGAGAATGTGACACTGGGCCCCATAGGACACCAGCTATATATGGCAACCTTACCAAGACTGGGAGACACAGCAGATCTACCTAATAAATAGAAACAAACACAGAAGCCACTGAAATAAGGAGACACAAAGAAATATGTCTCAAATGAAAGAACAGGAGAAAAAACTGCAGAAAAAGAACTAAATGAAATGAAAGCAAGCCATGTACCAGATACAGAATTTAAAACACTGGTTATAAGGGTGCTTAAGTAATTAAGTACGGATTTCAAAAAGAGATAAGCAAAAAAAATGACATAGAAACCATAAAAACGAACCAGTTCAGAAATGAAGAATATAACAACTGAAATCAAGAATGCACTAGAAGGAATCACCAGCAGACTAGATGAAGCAGAGGATCAGATCAGCAATTTGGAAGACACGGTAGCAGAAAACAATCAATCACAACAAAAAGAATGAAGAATCCTTAAGAAATGAGGATAGTCTAAGAGATCTCTCACACAGCATAAAGCATAACAACATTCACATCATAGGGGTACCAGAAGAAGAGAGAAAGCAAGGGATTGGGATTATACCATATTTTTCCTTATATAAGACACCCTCATGTGTAAGATAACCCCTACTTCTCTAACCCAGCATCAAGTAATCAATATCAACCAGTTACTCCTGTGTATATAATGACCCCCAAATTTTGGTCTAACAATTTTAGACAAAAGTGTTGTCTTATATATGCAAAAATATGGTATTTGAAGAAATAATAACTGAAAACATTCCTAACTTGGTGAAGAAAATACAGACATATAAGCCCAGGAAGTGCAGAGGGTCCCATAAAAGATGAACCCAAACCTGTCCACAAGAAAACATATTATAATTAAAATGGCAAAGTTTAAAGACAAAAGATTAAAGAGAATATTAAAAGCAACAAGAGAAAGAAAGTTAATCAACTACAAGGGAGCTCCCATAAGATTGTCAACTGATTTCTAAACATAAACTTTAAAGGCAAGAAGGGATTGGCAGGAAGTACTCAAAGTGATGAAAAGTGAGCAATTGCAACAGACTACTGAATGCAGCAAGGCTATCATTTAAAACTGAAGAAGAGATAAAGAGCTTCCTAGACAAGGAAAAGTTAAAGAACTTCATCACCAACTAATTATTATTATTACAAGAAATGTTAAAGGGACTTTTCTAAGAAGAAGAAAGGGAAAAGTAAGAACATAAATATAAATAATAAATGTACATTAACTACGTGCCTATCAATAATCACTTTAAATGTAAATGGATGAAATGCTATAAACAAAAGACACAAGGGTAGCTAAAAGGATAAGAAAACATATGTTGTCTAGAAGAGACCCACTACAGGTCAAGAGACACATACAGACTGAAAGAAAAAAGATGAAGTAAAGATAATTCATACAAATGGAAATGAATAAAAATAGATGGGGTTGTAATATTTATGTAGGACACTTTAAGACAAATTTTATAATGAGACAGAGAAATCAAATAATGATAAAGAGATGAATCCAACAAGATGCTATAGCCCTAGTAAAATATTTATGCACCCAGCATAGGAGCACCTAAGTATGTAAAGCAAATATTGACTGACATGGAATGAGATATTGACAGCAATATAATCATAGTAGGGGACTGTGACACCTCAGTAGACAGAGCTACCAGATAAAAGAAAAAGTTGCCTTAAATGACACACTAGACCAGATAAATTTAATTCATATTTTTTAAACCATCTCACCTCAAAGCAGCAGAATATACATTCTTTTCAAGTGCATATGGAATATTTTCCAAGATAATTGATAATGTTAGGCCACAAAACAAGTCTCAATAAATTTAAGACTGAAATCATATCAATTGTCTTCTCTGACACAATGGTATGAAACTATAAAATTATAAGAAAAAAACTAAAAAAAAAATACACAAACACATAGAGGCTAAATAACATGTTACTAAATAATGAATGGATCACAACAAGATCATGAAAGAAATCAAATACCTTGAAAAGGCAATGACCCAAAATCTATGGGACACAGCAAAAGGAGTCCTAAGAAGGAAATTCATAGCAGTACAGGTCTACCTCAAGAAACAAGAAAAATCTCAAATAATCAATCTAATCTTGCACTTAAAGGAACCAGAAAAAGAACAGCAAACAAAGCCCAAAATGAGTACAAGGAAAAAAATAATAAACATCAGAGCGACAACAAATGAAATATAGTCTAAAACATAACACAAAAGCAATGAAACTAAGTAATGGTCCTTTGAAAAGATAAAAATATTAATAAACCCTTCATCAGACTCATCAAGAAAAAATAAAGGAGGGCCCAAATAAATACAATCAGAAATAAAATCGGAGAAGTGACATCTGACACCACAAAAATACAAAGGATTATTAGTAAATATCATGAACAATTACAGGCCAACAATTCAACAATCTGGAAAAAATAGATAAATTCCTAAAAACATACAATATGTCAAGAATGAATCAAGAATAAACAAAAAATCTGAACCAAAATATTACTAATAAAATCAAATCAGTAATCAAAAAACTCCTAACAAAAATGCCAGACCAGATGGTTTCACAGGTGAATTTTTACCAAACATTCAAAGAATTTAATACCTACTCTACTCAAACTAGTCTAAAACTTCGAGAGGAGGGAAAGCTTCCAAGCTCATTTTATGGGGCCACCATTAGCCTGATTCCAAAAACAGACAAGCACATTTCTAAATTTTATATATACTGATATCCCTGATGAACATAGATTCAGAAATATTCAAAAATATTAGCTAACCAAATTCAGCAGTACATTAAAAAATCCTAAACCATGATCAAGTGGGATCTATTCCTGGGATGCAATGTTTGTTCAATATCTGTGAGTCAAACAACATGATATACAAAATAAAAAAGTGAAGAATAAAAATCATATGATTATATCAATAGATGTAGTAAAAGTGTTTGACAAAATCCAGCATCCACTTATCATAAAAACTCTCAGTAAAGTGGGACTAGAGGGAACATACCTCAACATATAAGCCATATACAAGAAACCCGTAGCTAACATCATACTCAATAGGGAAAAGCTACAAGCATTCTCCTTAAGATCAGGAAGAAGACAAAAATGTCCATTTTCATCCCTTTTATTCAATATAGTACTGGAACACCTACCCACAGCAATCAGACAAGAAAAAGAAATAAAAGGCATCCAAATTGAAATGAAAAGAGCAAAACTGTCATTATTTGTAGATGATATGATACCATATATAAAGAACCCAAAATATTAAAAAAAAAAAAAAAACTGTTAGAACTGATCAATAAATTCAGTAAAGTGGCAGGATACAAAATTAATATTCAGAAATTGGTTGGATTTTTATATACCATAATAAACTGTCAGAAAGAGAAATTAAGAAAATAATCAATTTATAATTGCATGTAAAAATAAAATATTCAGAAAAAAAATTCAACCAAGATGGTAAAAGACCTGTACTCAGAAAACAATAAGACACTGAAAAAGGAAATTGAAGAAGACACAAATTAATGGAAGTATATACTGTGCTCATAAATAAAAAGAATATTATTAAAATATCCATAGTATCCAAAGCAATCTATAGATTCAATGCAATCTCCATCAAAATATCAATGGCATTTTTCACAGAACTAGAACAAATAATCTTCAATTTTATACGGAACCAGAAGAGACCCCAAATAGCTACAGAAATCTTAAGGGAAAAAAAAAAAGGAATCATGCTACCTGGTATCAACCTATACTACAGAGTTATGGTAATCAAAACAGCAATGGTACTGGCATAAAAGCAGACATATAGATTCATGGAACATAACAGAGCCCAGAAATAAGCCCACTCCTATACAAGGTTTGACAAGTTCTCAAACCTGCTGCCATGTGCTTATGTTGGCAGCACTGTACAAACTCGGTAAAGTTTCATAATCTTGGTATATCTGTGTCTCACAGCTGTGTTCATGTTGACGTGTGGCAGTGTCTTGTTGAGTGGAGCTCATTATTATTGTGTGTTTTTGCGTGCCACTGTGAGAATGTTGGAGCTTGAATTGGAGCAACAAACAAACATTCAATTTCTTGTTTCACTTAGCAAGAGGGAAAGGGAAATCAGGGACATCTGAGTCCGAGTTTATGGGGATAATGTCATGAAGAAAATGACAATGTACAAATGGATTAAACATTTTTCTGAGGGGAGAGAAAGCATCACTGATGAAGAGAGATGAAGACAGCCGGTAATGAGCAGAACTAAAGAAAATATTGCAAAATTTTGTCAAATTGTACAACAAAATAATCAGCTGACTGTGAGAAACATAGCAGACCAACTAAACATTGATAGAGAAACAGTTAGGAAAATCTTAGCTGAAAAATCTTGGCATGAGAAAGGTGTCTGCAAAAATGGTCCTAAAAAGCTCACAGAAGAACAAAAGCAAACAAGAGTTGAAGTTTGACAAGACCTTCTGAAGAGGCAAGATGATGTTTTGGGCCATGTTATCACTGGTGATAAAACATTGGTGTATCAATATGACCCTGAAATAAAGTGTCAAAGTGCACAATGGAAGTCAGCCAGTTCTCCATGACCAAAAACATTCTGCCAGTCCAAATCAAGATTCCAAACAATGTTGCTAACATTTTTTATATTAAAGGAATTGTCCATTATGAATTAGTACCAACTGGACAGACAGTTAAACAAGTTTACTGTTTAGAAATGCCGAAAATGCTATGTGAAAAACTTAGATGAAAATTACCTGAATTTTTCACCAACTCATGGCCCTGGCATCATGACAATGCACCAGCTCACATGGCACTGTTTGGGGGGAGTTCTTAGTCAATAAAAAAATAACTGTATTGGAAAACACCCTCCCCACCCACCTGATCTGCATCTCAATGCTTTTTTCCTTACCCAAAGATAAAGGAAATATTGAAAGGAAGACATTTTGATGACATTTAGGACATCAAGGGTAATACAATAACAGCTTTGCTGGCCATTCCAGAAAAAGATGTCCAAAATCACTTTGAAAGTGGACTAGGCACTGGCATTGGTGCATAGCTTCCCAAGGGGAGTACTCTGAGGTGACTATAATGATATTCAGCAATGAGGTATGTGGCACATTTTCTAGAATGAGTTCACAAACTTAATTGCCAGTATGTTCAATTACTCTATGACAAAGGATGCAAGAATATACACTGGGTAATAACAGTCTATTCAATACATGGTGCTAAGTAAACTAGACAGATACATGCCAAAAAAGAAAACTAGGCCACCTTTTCATACCATATAAAAATAAACTCAAAATAGATTAAATAATTAAATGTAAAACCCAAAACCATAATCTCCTAGAAGCAAACATAGGCACTAAACACTCTGACATTGCTTTCAGTAATATTTTTACTGATATATCTCCTCCAGCAAGGGAAAGACAGGAAAATATAAACACATGCGACTACATCAAACTAAAAAGTTTTTGCATAACCAAGGAAATCATCAACAAAAGGAAAAGGCAACCTACTAAATGGGAGAAGATATTCACCAATGATACATCTGATACAGGGTTAACATCCAAAATTTATAAGAAACTCATACAACTCCACACCAAAAACAAAACAAAACAAACAAACAAAAAAACCCCTAACAATTCAAATTTTAAAAAATGGACAGAAGACCTGAACAGACATTTCTCCAAAGAGGACATACAGATGGCCAACATATATATGAAAAGATGATCGATGTCATTAATCATCAGAGAAATGCAAATTAAAACCACAATGAAATAAAAAATTAAAACCCACAACAAGATATTACCTCACACGTCAGCATGGCTATTATCAAGAAATCAATGAACAGCAAGTGCTGAAAAGGATGTGGAGAAAAGGGACCCCTTGTGTACTGCTGGTGGAATTGTAAATAGCTTCCAGCACTATGGAAAACAGTATGGTGGTTCCTCAAAAAATTAAAAATACAACTGCCTTATGACCAAGCAGTTCCACTGCTGGTTATTTATCTGAGGAAATTCAAAACATTAATTCAAAAATATATGTACATCTGTGTTCACTGCAGCCTTGTTTACAATAGACAAAATATGGTAGCAACCAAAGTGCCCATTAATAGACTTGGGATAAAGCAGAAGTGGTACACATATACAATGGAATGTTATTAAATCATAAAAAAGAATGAAATGCTATTATTTGTGACATGGATAGATGTAGAGGGTGTTATGCTAAGAGAAATAAGTCAGACAGAGTAAGACAAATATATGATCTCACTTACATATGGAATGTAAAGACCAAAATAAATGAACAACAACAACAAAAAACCTCATAGATATAGAGAACATGCTGATGATTGCCAGATTGGGTTGGGGCCACAGAGATAAAAAAGGTGAAGGGATTAAGAAGTAAAAATTGGTAGTTTGCATTATAGGCATAGATATATAAATTACAGCATAGGGAATACTATCAACAATATTTTAATAACTATGTATAGTACCAAGTGGATACTAGACTAATCAGGGGAATCATCTCATAAATTATATAAATATCTAACCACATTGATGTTCACTTGAAACAAATATAAAATAATATTAAACATCACCTGTAATTGAAAAAAAACTATATAGCCCTGGTACAACAGCAGACACATTGATAAATGGAACAGAATTGAAAGCCAAGGAAAATAACCCATATTTATATGCTCAATTAAGTATGACAAAGAAGGCAGGGATATATAGTGGAGGAAAAGACAGTTTCTTCAATAAAAGGTGTGGGAAAACTAGACAGATACATGCGAAAATATGAATCTGGACCACAGTCTTTCACAACATAGAAAAAAAAGAAAAATTCAAAATGGATTAAAGTATTAAATGTAAGACCCCAAACTATAAAACCCCTAAAAAAAAACATAGGAAGTAAAATAAACACTTAGACATGAGTCTTAGCAGTATTCTTTTAGATATGGTCAAGAGTAGCAAAACCAAAAATGAACAAATAAAACTATGTCAAACTAAAAACCTTTTGTATAGCAAAGAAAACCATCAACGAAACAGAAAGGCAACCTATTGAATAAGAGAAGATATTTGTAAACAATATATGTGACAAAGGGTTATTATAGAAATACAGTCGACTCTCAGTCAACCACCACCAATGGGAATTGGTAGATGATGGAAAAATTAAGTAGATTCTGCATTAACCAGAATAAAAGCAATTGACACTCTCAAACAACTGACAAAATCTCAAGCAACTGGCAAAAAATTTTGCTGATTGCTTGAGATTGCCAGTTGCTTGAGCTCTGCTTAATGGACAATCTATTGTATATATAAAGATCTTTTACACCAACCCCCAGAGGGAAAGGGTGGTATAAGAGGGAAAAGAGGGTCAAACACATGGTGATGGAAGGAGAACTGACTCTGGGTGATCAACACACAATGCAATATACAGATGATGTATTATAGAATTGTACATTTGAAACCTATATAACTTTACTGACCAATACCACCCCAATAAATATAATTATTTTTTTTTAATTTTTAAAAAAGAGCTTATACAATTCAACACCAAAAATTAAATAACCCAATTAAAAAATGGCCAGAGTACATGAATAGACATTTCTCCAGAGGACATACAGATTGCCAAGGGATGCATAAAAAGATGTTCAACATCACTAATCATCAGGGAAATGCAAATTAAAACCACAATAACCTTATACCTGTCAAAATAGTTATTATCAATAAACCAACAAGCAAGTGTTGACAAGGATGCGGAGAAAAGGGGGAACTCTCATGAACTGCTGGTGGGATTGCAATTTGGTGCAGTTATTAGGGAAAACAGTATGGAGAACCTTCAAAAAATTAAAAATAGAACTACTATATAACCTAACAATTTCACTTTGGGTATTTATATAAAGAAATCCAAAACACTAATTCAAAAAGACTTAAGCACCCATGTGTTCAATGGAGCATTAACTACAATAGCCAAGATATAGAAGCAACCTAAGTGTCCATAAATAGATGAATGGATAAACTGTGTGTGTGTGTGTGTGTGTGTGTGTGTGTGTGTGTGTGTGTGTGTATATATATATATATATATATATATATATATATATATATATATATACCGGGTCCAGAACAAATAATGCCCCTTTTTTATAGGTTACTAAGGTTACTAAGACAATATGTCTGCTTATACTATACTACTTAAAAAGGGCATTACTTCTGCCAGACCCTGTATTAGTCATAAAACAGAATGAAGTCTTGTATTTGTGACAACATAGATGGACCTAGAGAATATTATGCTAAGTGAAATGATTCAAATAAAGAAAGGCAAATACTATCTTATTCCACTTATATGTGAAATCTGAAAAAAAAAAATGAACAATCAAACAAGAAACAAACCCATAGATACAGAGAACAAAAGATGGTAGGTTAGATGATAGGTAAAAAGGTGGAAGGTATTAAGAGGCACAAATTGCCAGTTTATAAAAATAATCACAGGAATATAAAATATAATACCACACAGGGAATACAGTCAATAATATTATAAAAATTATGCATGGTTTACCATGGGCACTAGTCCTAGTGGGGTGATCACTTTTTAAGGTATATAAATATCTAATCACTATGTTATACATCTGAAACTAATATTTATACAATATTGTATGTCAACAGTAAATACAAAATAGATTTAAAAATTAAAAAATAAAAGGGAGTGAACAAAAAATAAGAGATTAACAAATTATGAAAAGAATTAAATCTTCTTTGTCTCTGAAAAATTTATATATATCTTTTTATCAGTGTAAAAATGCCATAATAGGAAAATGAAATATATATAATAAATATATGAGGTCAGACATATAATTTCATGAACTCATCCTAGAGAAAGTGTTACATACCTCATTGCTGAGTATCACTGCAGTCGTCTTCGAAGTACTCCCCTTGTGAAGTTATGCACCGAAGCCAGCGCCTAGCACACCCTTTGAAGCAATTTTGGAACTCTTTTTCTAGAATGGCCATCAGAGTTGTCATTGTGCTCAAAATATGACAATTAACTTTACAAACTGACCAACAGACACTTATGTTGGCAGCACTGAACAAACAAAGGTTACGACACCTTACCAAGTTGTTTGTACAGTGCTACCAATGTAACTACAAGAGGTGCTTAAAGTGGTTACCATCACTGTCCAGAAATAAATAACATCTCTTAAAATGTGTATACATTTTTTGGCACCCTGGGTATTTTACATTTTAAAATTATTTTACAATGAGTATATATTCTTCTTACAATAAAGTAATTATTTTTAAAGGCTAAATTAGTCCCTACTGATTTTATTTTTAAAGTAATTATTTAAAGTAATTATTTTTAAAATAATTACATTTTATTTTAATTACAAATGTATGAAACAATCTCACTGAAAAGTATGGGGAGAAATATGCTGACGTAAGTAATTTTGGAAATGAGTGAAGTCGGTAAGACTAAAGGCAAAGAAACTATATACATAAACACTATATTCTGATTAAGTTATTTCCCATAGGCATGGAACTTAAAAATTGTAATACTACTGTACATATATGCTGGAACTGAACAATTGAGTAAATGTATGGCAGATGGTGGGAAACAAGTTTCTCACAGTTAGAATGGGATATTACAGATAAGGGGAGGAGTCTTGAATACATATGGATTATTAATGGTCCTTTTGGCAACTGATTAGTATTACCAAAGCAAGATCTCACATTTAGCTTATTATAGTTACAGATGATTCCACATAAAAGAAATACTTATAGATATGTGTATATACATGAACTACTATATACACACTCATTTCCTTGTTCTGTCAGCTTTAAGAGCCTAGGAACAATGATGTTCCAGTAGTAATGACCACATTTAGCTTCTAGGTCTTTGTTTCCAATACCATTCTACAATATATGCAACTACGGCTCCTACAAGAAGTGAGCCAAGAAATAAATAAATGAGCTTGGAAGGGGGCGTTCCCTGGTGGTATAGTGGCTAGGCTTCAGCACTCTCACCACCACAGCCTGGACTCAATTCCTGCTCAGGGAACGAACCAAAAAAAAAAAAAAAAGAAAAAAGAAAAAGAAAAAGAGCTTGGAGAACTTTGTAGTGCCAGAAAGGAAATGATCAAAAAAATAATGGAGGTATGTCAAAACACCTTAAAAGTCAACCTGAAAGAGGACCCAATGGTCAAAGCTATTTATTTTGAGCAACGAAGTAAATAAAGTAGTATCATATTATAATCCAAAGTTTCAAATAAATATTCGAGCTTATACTGATATTAAATAATTATTAAATTAATAAATGGGTAGAAAGAAAAATCTTTCATGCAGATTCCTAGTAAATTATGTACATGCTTTTTACCCTCACAGAGGTGGAGCTTAACTCTCAACCTAAGTGTGAACTGTACATAGTAACTTCCTTCCAAAGAGTACAGTACTGAAAGGAGGATAAAAGAGTAATTTTACAATGGATAAAACTGATACACACTATCTCAAAGTAGGTGATCAAGGTCAACATCAACAGTGGTGTCATGCTAATAATATGTATGCTTGATATGTGATGAAAATGACACTTTGTCAGTAATCTTCCTCCCCCAAATCCATAAATCCAGTTTAATCATGGCAAAAATAGCAGAAAAATCCCAATCTAAGGACATTCTAGCAAATACCTGACCATTACTCCTCCACTCTACCAAGGTTACCAGAAACAAGGAACATCTGAAAAGCCAAGAGGAACCTAAGGAAATATGATGACTAAATAAAATGTGATAATGTCAAAGGGATACTGGAACAGAAAACGAACATTAAGTAAAAACTAAGAAAATCTAAAGTATGGACTTACATTAATAATAATGCATCAATATTGCTTCACTAATTCTAACAAATATATCATACTACAATGTAAGATGTGAAAAACAGGAGAAACTTGATATGAGATGTATGCAACCTCTCTATACTATCTTCACCATTTTTCTGCACATCTAAAACTATTTTAAAATAAAAGGCTTATATTTTAAAAAGTCAAAGGGACTGAAGCCATCTCAACATAGGAATACATCTAGAAAGAAACAGAAGTATAAGTAAAGCATGAAAAAGGCAAATATCTACATGGGGAATGTATGAAGGAACTTCATTAGTATAAGCATATCTGAAGGGGACCTTGATTTTTAGCTGGCAAAATCAAAGTTATATACACACACACACACACACACAAAAAAAAATAATTCACATATTTGAGATTCAATTCACATTCCTCAAATAAGAAAATTCACATTGCAACCTGTCTGCAGCATCACAACATTCTTTTCCAGATTCTTTGGAGCCCTAGGGAAACTTCACGATAATCATTTATTTGATGTAATGAAACCAAGGCAAAGCACAAAATTTTTTCTGCTCCAAAAGGATCACTCTAACTAAACTATTATATATACTTTGCCATCACATCTTAATTTCGCTCTTGGATTTAGCTTCCTCCCACCACTTTAACCACCACCATGAATGACAGAGGGTAGGAAAATATTATCAAGAGAATTAGGTTACAGTAACTCTGTAACCTCCAACCTCAAATCAGAGTCCTTTGACTTCAGACATCCCTTCCTATTTCCTCCTCCTAATCTCTCAGCACTTTGTGACATTAAGTTTAAGATCTTGTAGTTTGAGTCCTTTTCCCGTGTGTAGCATCATGAAATAAAATGAATATTGAATTTACCTAGTGCAGTCTACTTACTTCTCAATTGCTGTTTATTAAACTCAGAGATAGAAGACAACGGTCTTTCACATGACTTCAATCTGGAAGAACTTTAATCGTAGACCGTGTAACTTCAGTGAGAGGTTGAAAAGTCTATTGGGAGAATATTAGCTTTGGAAGGAATCTTGAAGATCCTCTAATTCTAAGTTTTACCTGATGCATAAAACCATTTTTGAACATTTCTATCAAATGAGATACTGTTTAAACAGTTCCAGTGAGGAAGATTATGTTCAATTAATTGCTAGAAAGTTCCTAACTATAAGTCAAAATTCTGACTTCTTATAAAATCTGATCTGATCTGTCTTCTGGAACTACCCAAGTAAATATTATCCTTCTTCTGACAAAGTCTTTAATCACTTTAATTACTTGAAGAAAATATGCACAACTCCTGGTCTTTAGACAAAAGCAATTCTTGACCCTTTTAATAATTATTTTGTGTCTATTTGTAATTGACACATGTTAGTTACAAACAAGTCCAGGCTATTTGTGTCCATGTTGATGTGGCACTCTGAAATGATACAAATTTGTTACAAATTATCAAGTACAGAATAAAACAGTATAAAGGACTTCCTTGTTCTGGACACCATACCTCTATTAATGGAACAGAAGATTTCATTACATGTGTTCGCACTATAAACTCATATGGTTGGCTCATGTTAAAGTTAGAGTAAATTAAAAACTGAATTTTTGACACAAGTACAAGACTTCACATTTGATTTTATTCAATTTAATTCAGCTAGATTTGGCTATGTTTTTCTTTAGCCTATTAAGGACTTTTTGGATTGTGCTGGAGACAGCCAGTGCATTTATTCTACCTTCTAATATTATACTATTTGCAATGAGATGGGCAAGCTATTTTATATTTTCATGCTAATCATTGAAAAATAACTTTAAAGGGACAGAACTGAGGTTGGAAACCTCTTGTCCACATGGACACAATGTTGAACACTGTCAATTCAAATTACTAACCCATCTACTGTCCTGTCATTATTATCTAGCTCATGTTATTCCATTTTATTCTCAAGGACATTCTGAAAAAACTGTCAAATGCCATGGTGAAGAACACAATGTTTACTGCCTTCCAAGGTCTCTGGGAGGCAGCTCAACAAGCAGGCAGGCATCCTCCAGAGCAGCTGAAGCACAAGTGGCCGATGTGATTGCCAGTTTGGAGACATACCATATGTATTAAGCCACTGTAGACAGATGTATTAAAGGATATTTTCAAATATTAGTCACAACTCAAAAGTCTGAAAGGCAAATCTCCAAACTGCAATTATTGATTGTGACAGAACTGATTCTAATGTACGCATTTTTATACATGTTCCAGGGTGAATAGCAGCAGGGATGTATCCATTTAACAAAAACTAATGTGTCTCCTCAACAATACCCAGGAGGCCAGCTAGTATATACTTTATTATAAAATCTCTCTGACAGAGAGACTGGTACAGTTTAACAGACTCAGGGAAGCAGAATAGTAAACTGTGTAAGTGCACACTTTAGAATCTCAGAAGTGAGTTCAAATTTTAGCTCTGTCACTTTAATAGCCATGTAACCTCCAAAACTGCTAAACTTCTTTTAGCTTATTTCCTTATCTTTAAACTGGGGAAATTAAGAACAGTACTATGTTAAAGGGTTGTTATGAAAACGGAACATAACCATGAATACATGAGCTATTATTATTATCCCAATCTAATAGAAATTCAGTCTGACACAACAACCTTATGAAGTCCACACTAGGACTGTGTAATCATTTTTTACTTTCTTTCGTGCTTATCAACAGTTCTCTCAATAATAAATTATAGCTTTCCTGAAATTACTTTAAGTATACTAATTAAAACATTGTACCAAGAAGTTGGATTTTGAAAGTACTGTCTTAGGGAGCCCAAATATGTACTCATATGCCTCAATACAACTGGAGCTATGTGCATTGATACATACCCATTTAATAATGTTGGCCATGTCATGTCAGGACAATCAACTCATTATTTGAGGGTGGCTTACTCAAATTTTTCAGTTTTTTGGTTTAGAATAGCTTTTACCAAGGGATTTTATCCATCATCAAAGTCTCTAAAGCCTAGGTAAGCATATACACCATCTCATGAAGCTGTTATTTGGGGTGGCTTCAATCTCATGTCTTCCAAATCATGCTTCTCTATTCTATTTTTAGAAAACTGCTTTCTCCCTAAGATTCCTAAAAGACTTCTAGGAAGATGGTAGCATTAGAACAGGTGCCAAATTCTTCCCCTTCTCCCACAAATCAACAGAAATGACCAAAGGGAAACAAAAATAGAGCAAAACCTATCACCAATCCAAAGTTCTGTGATATACTGACAAATCAAGAAATTCTTGGCAGAAAACCTCTAATACCATCTAGTTTAAAAGAGCAAGGACTAGAGGTAAGGGTAGGCAGTGAAAAAAATTGGGATTAGAACCTCTCATAAGTTGAGGGAAGCCTGAGCAACTTCCATTTTTTTTATACTTAAGAGCATAAGTTTAATATTTGCTTAAAATTAAATTTTTATCTTTATCAAGGTGTAATATGCATACATAGTTTTAAAAAACAACTAGCACCTCAAGGCTTAATATATAAAAAAACTTCTATTTTATTTAAGCCTCCAAGTATATTTTTTAAAAAACTTCTATTTTATTTAAGCCTCCAAGTATATTTTTTAAATAATGCCAAATTAGGAATATTCAAATTGCCAGATAGTTAAAAATTCTTACATTTACTAAATTAAGCTATATAATGAGCATTTTCCTTTAGGTCAGTTTGAATATGTGGCTGGAGTAATCATTCATTTGAGGATAATGTTAAAATTCTAAATTTGAGTCCCTTTGTGAATGTGAGAAACAGGCCAAATGGCTCCCCTGATTACCTTAACCCCAACTCTGAGCTAGGCCATGACTAGAATTACTCAATTTGTTGCTATTTTGACACTGGAGATCAACAGAATTTGAAGCAGGCTGACTACTCTCGAGGGCAAGCTCAGTGTCTCTGATTGTGGTTTCTCAATACACATGGTGGTCTCAATCTGATGAGTCCTCTTTAATGAGTTAGCAGGGCTTGTTTCAATGTTGTATATGCAATATCACCACTACCACACATCCACACAAGTGAAGAAAATATATATGATACCAACCACACACCTGAAAGCCAAAAGAACAAATGAGAAAAGCTATCTTGAGGTGAATTTCTGCTGTGATTGCCCAACCCTAGCTCCCTCCCTACTACCTCATCCTGCTGGATCAGTGTGAATAATATAAACTTATACTATCCAGAAGTCCTGTGTAAGCTTAGGGAGGGGGTGACAACCAAATAAACACTGAAAGCATGTATGAACTCCGTCATTCTTATTGGAGAGAAAGACATGGCAGATCAGGATGTACCCTTCTTAAATCAATGTTGAAAACATAGATCAATTGTAAATTAATGTAGATAAAGAAAACTCAAATAAAAACAGCATGGAAAAATAACTTGCAAAATAATAGGAAGAAATTACATTATGTAAGAGATGGAGGAATAATAGTTAAAAGTAATAAAACGAGTAAATAAAGTTATAAACAAAAACTAATGAACCAGAAAGAAAAAAAAAAACAAAAACAAAAAAAACAAGCCTACAGAATTAATAAAGACCCAGATCTTTTCAGGGAGAAAACAAAAAGTATTATAAAATACATAAACATTTGGCAAAAGTAATTAAGCAATTCTGTATTCCTTGAATTAAAAAAAAAAAAAAAAAAAAAGAAATTTACCTGCTTAACTGTCTAAGCCAGGCCTCAGGCCTCAGACAGCATCCAGTTTTTCTTGTGGCTACTGATTTATTACTATTTTCTATGTCACTGGCATATTTCGGTATTTATTTCCCTGTAAAACCATCCACGTTATTCATTAAAATTCTTAAATTTTTTAATGGCAGACTTTGTTTTTGTCATTATCCCAAACACCCAACATCATATAGTAGTGAATAATAAATCACTATTTCCTAACTTGGTGTTCTGAGAAACACTGCTAGGTCAAATGTTATTAGGTATGTTTAAGAGGGGAAAAAAAAGTGGTTCTCTACTGAAATAAGTTTGAGAAGTGCTGAATTAAAGTTAGTTTTTATTCTTTAAGTTATTAAAGAATATACTTATTTTTAAAATAATATTACTTAATATTTACTGCACAATAACTCTTCATGAAGAGCTTCAATATACAGCATTTTGCAAACTTATCTGACCATCTTCTAGAGGAATGTTTTTTCAAAAATGCAACTTAGAATTATAGCAGTAAACATAGTCTGGTTAAAATGAAAAGCAAGATAAGAATGCCATTACTACTTTTATTATTTAATACAGTTCTAAGAGTATTTAAACCCATGCAGTTAGAAACTATATTATAAATTTTGAAAAGCACATATTATTGTAACTTATCATTGATACAAGTGCATACCAGGAAAAACTCAAAAGTATTACTTGCATACCAAGAAAAACTAAAAAATATCAACTGAGTATCTCTGAAATAGATTTCAGTAAACTGTCTTTTTTATTGTTAAATTTGCTGGGGTGACATTTGTTAGTGAAATTATATAAGTTTAAAGTATGTGAAATTATTCTATGAAAATACATTATTCCCCTATATAGGAAAAATGACCACATAGGTAACAAATTGAGTAAGAGTTCCCATTCACAGTATTTTTTCCTGTATGTCTATACTATCTAAAAATATATCACAAATTACACAGGACTTAAATAAATAAAACTTAAATCATGTAAAAATCCTTTTTAAAATGAGGCATCATATCATGTTTCTGGAAAGCACTGCAATTCTGTAGTCCTCACTATCATCAATTTAAGACAGTTCCAACCAATTTCTGTGCTTACTTTTCGGAGAAATCAATTAACCGTAAAGTTTATCTGGTAAAATATTTATGTCAGAATCATCAGAAAATTGAAATGATCAAATAAAAATTGAAATGATCAATAGGAGGATTTGCCCTAACAGATATGAATTCATATTTCTAACTCAACAACTACAGGCTGGTATACTGGGGCTACAATGTTCAGTGGTACTAAACAGAATTCAAACACTGAATGAAGTAGATATATGTATGACATTTCAAATGAGAGGTACGTACACAAAGAGATAAATACTGGCTAACAACTGGCTAATCCTTTGGTGGGGGGAAGTCAGAATATCTAAATCTATACATTAAAATAACTGGAAAAGAGCAAAGGAACATTTTTAACAAAATCATTAAAATTAGAGAAATACAGGATAAGATTTATATAATCTTGGGGTGGGGCAACCCTTCTAAACATCAAAGATCTTAGGCCAGAAGGCAAAAAGAAAAAGATTTATCCATTTTTAATTTTTTTTATTTTTTTAGTCATTTTAATGCATTTTCCCTGTGCATAAGAGAAATAACTGGTAAGACTCAAAAGATACAGTTTCCTTTATACATAGCAGTTAAAAGTAATGCAAACATCACATGACACTTTCAGTGAAAGTTACATTTCTAATTACAAATCAAAATGTGTATTATTAGGGTCTCTTTATGAGAGAAGCTGAGAAGTCTTAGGTTAAAAGCACTTTCCTGGCATTACTACACTGATCCTTCAGGCTGCACAAAGATTAAGGTCATATACAGTCAATCAGCAAATGTTGACACAATTTCACACAGTAAGTTTTCTGTACAATTAAGTGTATACTTAGAAATACCAGGATAAACATTTCTACTATATTTTAACTGAACTTGCCTAGCCAACATTTTCACTGAGTTGATCAAAGATGCTGTAAGATTCTATAAAATTGTGACATACCTAGCTCCAGAAATATTTCTCATATTCTCATTTTGATTACACATATTTTGCTCAGTTCTGTTGTAAAATTACTAGATGTACAGTTCCAATTGTGCTTACTGTACTGTGTACAAATAACAAAAAAGATCACACACTGATATAAATCTTACAGCATTTTGCTAGCAAAAATACATGCCAAAGTCACAATAAGCAATATTGTACCACAAATTAGAGAGCTCCAAATAATTTGCTTCTGGTTTTAATATTTTCATTCTACATTAAATTACTATCATAGGCTAATGTTTAAAATGCAAACAAATTAGACATCTGTAGGACAAAACTTGTTCACCGAACTGTGAAGTTTGATACCTGTTTCCAAAAATCACAATAAATGCAGAATAAAGAGAAGTGTTTGCATGCAACACCTTTGAGTGAAACAGCATTGGTTCCCACCACTCAAAACAGACAAGGAAGGAAATGAAAGGAAATGGATGGAGGAAGGGAGGGAGGGAGGGAGGGAGGAAGGAAGGAAGAAAAAAAGGAAGGAAGGAGAGAGGGATGGGGATATGGACTCCACCTTAAAATGTATCATATTAGATTTATAACTAGACAGATTTAACAGAATCACAATGAAAGTAAAGCATGATTGTATGTGTTTAAAGATTTAAGAGCCATTATCAAAAATAAGATACATTTTTTTCAAGGTACAGAAATGTAATTATGATGGCTGGGAGCCCAGCAGCCTCTCAATGGCTGCATTGATGTCGCCTCCTGTTGCTATTAAAGCCTGTAAGTTTGCCTCACGGTTTAAGAACCCCATTGCATTGAGCTGTTCCAGTTGTTGCTGAAATCTGACTTCTGGATTTGGCAGCTGTGGAGGATTTGCTCCAGCCAGAGCCTGCACCATTTGCTGAATGAATTGCTGGTTAGGTCCAGATTCTGATGTTGGGCTTGTAGTTTCACTGGCTGCAGAGCTAGACATGGTGGGCCCAGGGGTGCCACCAGAGCCAGTGGAGCCAGGGGGACCTGCAGGGCCACTGGGTCCTATGGGCCCAATGGGACCTATGGGGGTAAATGGGACTATGGGGCCAATTGGGCCTATGGGTGTGACTGGGCCTACAGGGCCTATAGCGGTTCCCAGCACCCCCACCCCCACACCTGGAGTGAAGCTTGGAATGAGGCCAGGAGCTTCAGTGGCTAATGTCTGTAGCCCCTGCTGGATCTGCATTAAAGCCTGCATTGCTCTTGGATTTGACATAGCTGATAGCGTGTCTGGATTCTGCATCTGTTGCAGGAAAGCCGGGAGCTGTGGTCGCATCTGCTCCTGCAGCTGAGGATTTGCAGTAAACACAGGGCTATTCAGCATCATCTGTGCAGCCAAATCTGGATTCTGGCTCAGCGACTGCATCATGCTTCTCATGTAGGGCGCAGACAGCATATTCTGGATCAGCTGGGGGTTTTCAGTTATCTGTTGCAGCAAGCTCTGCATTCCTGGGGTACTGAAGATGCTGGCAACATAATTGGCTGCAGCCATGGTGTTCCCAGTAGCACTACTGGAGCTACTGCCAGACCCACTGCCACTGCTCGTGGTTGTGCCGGTGGTGGCAGAACTCTGAGTAGCCGGTGGTGGTGCCCATGGATTGGGTAGTGGATCTCGATTTTCAGTGCGGGAAGGCTGTGAACCTTCCACAGAGGAAGAACTGCCTCCTGCAGAGGCAAACGGATTACCTCCAAACTGCTCTTGTGCAGCATTCAGCATGGGTTCTTGAATGTCAGTGTACATGCGCCTTAGGGCATTATAGCCACCTGGAATGCTTTCAAGATTGCTGAGAGCCAGGTCTTGATTTCTCATCATCTCTTGCATCATGGCTGGATTCCTGGCAATTTCGAGGGTCTGCCTCATTATATCTGGGTTGTTGAGCAGGTGACTGATTTCTGGGTTTCTCTGAATCAATTGTTGCATCTGTGGATTGGCCATAATGAGCTGCCTCATCAGATCCGGATTTGAAAGCATGCTCTGAACAAAGGGATTTTCCATGATTTGGATCATCATCTCAGGGCTGGAGAGAAGCTGCTGCTGCATTTGGTTCTGGAGCTCAGAGAAGTTGGTCGAGCTCAAACCCAGGCTGCTAAGGCCTGCAAGTCCTCCCAGGCTCCCCAATCCAAATGGGTTGCTATTTGTGGAATTAGGTGTGGAGTTACTCCTGGGAGTCGACGCGGTAGTAGTATTAGTTCCCGCGGCATTACCGGGCTGTGTGGACTGGCCCTGTGGTCGGTTCTGACTTTTGATGACAAGGTGAACAGTCAGTCCATCATGGATGCCGTGTTGGATCAAGGTATCTTGATCTTTTAAGATTTTTCCGGCAAAAATCAGCACTAGCTGATCTGTTTGGGATTTGAAGCGTTTCGAAATCGCTTCCTTAAACTGCTGGACTGAGCTATTCTCGGGCACTGCGAACTCCTCTTTCTCCTTGGGGGTCTTCACAGTGACTTTGATGATTTTGGGCTCTCCCTGGGCAGAGGCAGGGCCTTGGGCCGCAGCAGGGCCGCGGGAGGGGCGCGGGGGGCCGCTGCTCTCGCCGTTCTCAGCCATGGCGGCCGCGGTGACGCAGGCAGACAGGGAAGGCGCGGGCGAGAGAGAGAGCGAGGGAAGGAGGAAGGAAGGAGGCACCGCCGCAGCAGGCTGGGCCGAGCCGGGCGGGGAGCGCGGAACACAGTACCTCTGAAATGCAGATTGCGGTTTTCTGATCCTTGGGTGGAGAGAGCACTCCGAGTAGGCCGCAGGCCGAGATCTCAGCGTTCAGGTCTCTGGGCCTCCGCCGCCGCCGAGTGATCCCACCGCGCTCACTCCCAGCAACTCACGCAGCCGCTCCGCCCGTTCCTCCCCGCCCCTTCCCCTCGCCCAGTGCCGCGCGCACCTCCCCGCCCCCCTCTGCTGACGCGGCGCCAGGCCCAGAATGATAGATACGACTCGGGCAAAATTAAAAACTTCTGTCCTGAAAAAAAGAGGGAGAGAGAAAAACAAAGAAACAGAGAGGGAAATAAACAAAGAAGAGAAGCTAGAGAAAAGAGAGGGAAGTAGGGAGGGAGAGAGGAAAAGGAGCCAGCTTCTATAGAAGACATTTAAAGGCCAATGTAGAAGACAGTTAAAAGCCAATGGGGAAAGTGTGTGTGTGTGTGGGTGTGTGTGTGTAAATCTCTTAATCTCAAGAAAATATATAAGAATATATGTGTATATATATGCATACACATATATATGTATTTCAAATTCATAAGGCACTGAAAGGATGAAAGCCTGAATCAAACTGACCCCATGTAAAGACAAAAAGTGAAAAATAAAGAACAAAGCAAAAAGGAAAAGATTAACATCTCCAATAGGGGAATGGGAGAAGAGTGTGCAGAAGCATACATTTTACAAAAGAAATACATACCGTCTATGGACATATAAAAAGATGATTAAGCTTACCAGTAATAAAACAAAATCCAAATTAAAACTGTAAGATTATACTTCTGCCTTGTCACATTTGCAAAGACAACAAATTATAAACCTTAGAGAACTGAGAAGATACATTCTCATGCCAATTGAAGTATAAGTTATTATAATCATAAGGCAATTTGAAAATACAGATCAACATTTTAAATATTTTCACCTTTCTTTAGAAATACCTCATTTAGAGACCTCATCTATGAAAGTAATTGGATAAGATTGCAAAACCATGTATGTATAAAATGTATACACACTGCAGCATTATAAAAAATTATTTTAAAAGATAATCAGTGTCTGTTTACACAGGATTGATCAAATATGTTATGATATTGCCATAAAACAATATGCACTATGTTTTTAAAAATGGGTGGTTACTTCATAAGAAATAAGCTATCTTTAAAGGTATATATGAAATACACAGTAGTTCTAGGGAAATCGCAGAGTATTTTCACTTTCAGCTATATTCATATATTTATATATAGTAGAAATTATACAAGCCTGTATGTTTCAATACCATAAAATACAATAAATAATGCTTATTTTAAAACTATTTTAAGCAGTTTATATGTATACAAGTTGTCTTTAAGTGTATGTGTAAAAAAATTCGGAATGCTATACATTAGTATCTTACTGGTGGTTATTACTTAGTGCTGAAGTTACTAATATTTCTTTTTAAATTTAAAATTTTGATGGCTTATATAAGACTGCACTACATTTAAAATTTTTAAAAAATCAGAAGGCTATTTGAGGGGAGTTTATAGGTAGATATTGACAGGTACATAATAGTAGTGCCAGACATTAATATATTTACCTAATTAAGTTACAGATAAGTAGGATAAATAAATGAAGATGTAGCACTTGAATAATAGAATTTCAAATGTATGTATAAATTTCTAACTCTAGTTTACACTATGCAGACAATACTTTCCCCTCCAAGTATCCAGCCAGCATTTAACAACATTTGTAAGTAATTAGGCCACAAAACCCTAAATAAATCTCAAGAAAAAATATTAGTATGTGATGTCTATCAATAGGAGAATGGATTAATATAGTATGATTAATATGATTAATAGAACACAGAAGATAAAAGGAATTAACTGGATCTAAACATATTAATAGGTATAGATCTCAAAAACCTAATTAATTAGCACAACACTCAATATTTATAGATGCATTCATATATATGTGGAGCTATTAGAAATATTCTAGAATGATTCATACCAAATTTGCATCCATGAGGAAGAGGAAATGGAATAGGCCACAGGATAGTGTCTAAAAGGAAGTTGAATTAAATCTGTAAAGAAAATTTTCATTTTTATGGTGAAATATGGCAAAATAGAAATAGTTAATTCTAGATGGTAAGGTTATGAGTGTTTGTTATAATACTTTTGTATTTGGAGGATTTTTAATTTTCTCAAAAAATAAAAAAATTAAGAAACTAACACAAGTCATTTGATTTCAATAGAACAACTCTAGATACTAAGGAAAGTGTAGATGAAAAGCTCAATCATTTGAAAATTAAAATAGAATTAAACACTTCAGGGGCAAAGAATCAAAATTTTAGTTAGAGTGAATTTAGAAAAATAATGAAATCCCATCAATAATTACAATGGGATTTCCAGATGTGTGTTGTGTGGCTCTTGTTAAAATAAATACACAAATGTAAGCCCCACTATACAACTAACAAAATAAGTGGTGCTCAGGAATCTGCATTTTTTATTATTGTTAAATTTATTGGGGTGTCATCGGTTAACAAGAATTATATAGGTTCTAGATGTACAATTCTACAGTGCATCATCTATGTGTTAAATTATGTGTTCACCACCCAGTATCACCTCTCTTTCCATTACCATATATTTGGTTACCCCTCCTTCCTCTCCTACCCACTCTGACCTCTTCCACACACTCCCCCTTTGCCCTCAGGTAACCACTCGACTATTGACTGTGTCCATGAGTTTTTTTTATTTTTTTTTTATTGCTTTCACTTCTATATTCCACATATGACTGAAGTCACGTGGCTCTTGGATTTTTCTGTCTGGCTTATTTCAGTTAGCATGATGTTCTTGAGGTCCTTCCATTTTATTGCAAATTGTTTCATCTCTTACAGCTGAATAATATTCCATTGTATATATGTACCATGGTTTCTTTATCCAGTCGTCTATCGGAGGGCACTTTGCTTGCTTCCATGTCTTGGTCACTGTGCACAGTGCTGCGATGAACATTGAGTTACATGTCTTCGGGTACTAAGGTTTTTAATTTTGGGGGTAAATACTCAGAAATGGGATTGCTGGGTCATATGATAACGCCATTCCCAGTTTTCTGAGAAACCTCCACACTGTCCTTCACAGCAGTTGTACCAATTTACATTCCCACAAGCAGTGTTCGAGAGTTCCTTTTTCTCCACAGTCTATCCAGCACTTGTTATTCCTTGTCTTGTTGATAAGTCATTCTAGCAGGTGTGAGGTGACATCTCATTGTGGTTTTGATTTGCATTTCCCTAATAGCTAATGAGGTTGAGCATTATATCATGTCTGTTGGCCATTTGAATATCTTCATGGGAGAAGTGTTTGCACAGGTCCTCTGCCCACTTTTTTAATTGTGTAGTTTCTTTTTTGTTGTTGTTGAGTCATATTAGTTCTTTATATGTTTTAGATATTAGACCCTTATCAGATGTGTTGTTGCAAATATTTTCTCCCATTTGGTTGGCTGTCTCTTCGCCTTGTTGATTATGTCTTTTGCTGTGCAGAAGCTATTTAGTTTGATATGGTCACATTCATTTATTTTTGCTTTTACTTCCCTTGACTTTGAGGTCAGGTTTATGAAGCCCTCCTTGAGCCCAAGGTCTGTAAGTTCAGTACCGATGTTTTTTATCATACAGTTTATTGTTTTGGGTCTTACGTGGAGGTCTTTACTACATTTTGAATTAACTTTAGAATATGGTGATAGTGCACAGCTCAGTTTCATTCTTTTGCATATGTTTTCTCAGTTTTCCCAGCACCATCTACTGAAGAGGCTTTCTTTTCCCCGTTGCATATTTTTTGCTCCTTTATCAAAAATTTCTCCATATATTTGTGGATTTATTTCTGGGTTTTCTATTCTGTTCCATTGGTCAATGTGTGTTTTATCTGCAAATCCCAAGGTGTTTTGATTATTGATGCTTTCTAGTATAGATTGAAACCAGAGAGCATGATACCACCAGATTATTCATTTTTTTATTTATTAGGGTGACATTAATTAGTAAAATTTACATAGGTCCCTGGTGTATAATTCTACATTACATATTCTATGTGTTGTGTTATGTGTTCATCACCCAGAGTCAGTTCCCTTTCCATCACCATATATTTTTTTCCTTGTCTCCCCTCCTCATTCCCCTTCCCCTTTCCCTCAGGTAACTATTAAATTATTGGTTGTGTCCATGAGGTTTGTTTCTTTGTTGATTTCAATTTTCTGTTAAAAATCAAACTAAATCTCTCCATCCCTTACCCTTATTTTACTCACTTTCCCATCCCTCCTCCAATCTTAAAGAAGTCCCTCTAATATTCTTTGTAGTACTGATTTGATAGTGATGAATTTCTTTAGCTTTTTCTTATCTGAGAAGCTCTTTGTCTGTGCTTTGATTGGAATGCTAGTCTTGCTGCATACATTATTCTTAGTTGTAGATCCTTGGTTTTCATTACATTGAATATGTTCTGAAAATCCCTTCTGGCCTGTAATGGTTCTGGTGAGAAATCAGCTGAGGATTAAATGGGTGTCCTCTTATAAGTTATTACTTGCTAGGGAGGGGAGAAAGGGGAGGGGGTGGGAGAGGAGGGGGGGAAGCTAAATATAAGGTGATGGAAAGAGAAGTCACATTAGGTGGTGAACTTATTATACATCAAGTTGACAATGCACTGTAGAATTGTATGCCTGAAACCTATGTAATCCTTGCTAACAGATGTCACCCCAATAAGTTTAACAATAAAAATGAATT
>PVJL010005084.1:0-70755 GCA_004026885.1 Lyroderma lyra
GCGTGCACACGCACACGCACGCGCACACACACACACACACACACACACAGACATATACTGGGCATGGAAAATCTGGTCAACACTTAAAATTTTAAATCGTTAGGAAGTAGCTCTCTCTTACTATCTTTTGCCAAATGAATCTGACATCCTGAAACCTCATAAATCAGAACCATGCACAGCAACACGACCCCCCACCCCACCCCACCCCCACCTTTTCCCATCCTGAAGGATTTATTTTTTCAAATGAGTGACTTCACGCCAACCTCTATTTTCCTTTAAAAAAATAACACTTGGAGACATAGGTGAGGTTAAAGACCCTCCAGAGGGCTGAACCCCGACATTAGCAAGTGCACACTTACAGGTACGCGTGCGTAACGCACACATCGGGAATGAGCAGCCTGTGAGGCAGATGTCCATCATTCACACACGCAGAGAGGAAGGAGCACAGATTCCACGGCGAAGCCCCGGGGCAGGGAGAATGAGCCGTGACGGTCCCTGCTTTGCAGAGGTCGGCACCCTCACTCAGGCCTTGCTTGCTAGGAGGAGCCCCTGCAGAGTTCTCTGTACATTTGGCTCGTGCAGAGTTCAGATGAGGACTAGATTCAGGAGACCAAATCCACGCAGTGCGCTTATGGCATGCTCTTCAGCCAGCACGGGCTTTCCGTCTGCAGGACACAGCACGAGGGGAGGAGAGATTTCAAAGCTCTGACTACTTGGCTTTGAGAAGAGTTGGTCATGAACACCTGCTTGTTAAATGCACAGCCCTGGGACACAGGCTGTACAGAATGTGAAGGTGCACAACATGGCTTCTGCCATCCAGATGCTTATCGATTTGTGGGGGGACAAGAGAAGCTGTATCTAAGCAATTAGTTTACTTGGTCCTCGTGCCAGATGTTTCTGAAACAATGGCAGCAAATATTAGGGGAAGGGGACAATTCGTAAGTGCTCTAGGGAGCACTCAGCGGAGAGAGGGGAATCTGTGCGCTGGTGGTTCTGAGAAACATGACGGAGGAGATGGGGTCCAAGCCAGGGTTTTAAAGGAGGGTGGAACCTGGTTTTCTAAAAAGGGCAGGGAAGAGAGTCCAGTCCCCCTTCAGCTGACAGGGTCAAACTCCCTGTAGTACCCGCCACAGTGCCTGAGGCAGGACAGGTGGCTGGGAGCCTGCGGGGTGGAGAAAGGGGACCCCCCCTCCCCGCAGAACCACCAAGGGCAGGGCTATGTGAGGAGCCAGGATGCGGTTTAGTGAGAGATGAATGCCGACGGTCCGTGCCGAAGGCAGTAGCAAGGCTCAGGGCTGAGAGGGAGACACGCTCAGGAGGCCAAGCACGGCATGAGTCGGAGTGAAGCACTCACGGAGGGTCAGCGAGGCAACGCTAGACACAGGCTGGGAATAGGTGATGATATTAGAGGTCCACAGGGAGAAGACATGCCGAAAACGGGGTCACGGTTGTGGCAGCCTGGAGAGACCACAGGTCCTTGTCCCTCCTGTTTCCTCCGAGACCCCAGCGGCCAGCGGCCAGCTGCAGAGGAGAGAGATCTGAACACAGATCACCACGCACCTTTGTTTGGGGAAGTTACTCTGGAACACACAGAGCTCGAGCAGCCGAAGAGGGGAGGAAGGACTGAGGGGGGCTCTTGCCTCCACTCCCCAGAACGGTGGTGCCACAGCTGCGCTGCGTGTAGCTGTCCTAGCCCAGGAATGCCCTCATGGGCTTCAGAACACCCCACGGCCTGAAGCAGTGCTCCGTAGTGAGGACGTGATGTTTTACCTAAGAAAGATGGCTTCAAACTTCTTCAACTCCTCTCTACAGGCAGAATATCAATAATCAGTTTACAGGCGGTACATGGACACTGATGTGTGTGCTTTTGGTGATTAACCACCGACTCATCCAACATTTACGATTCGCTCTGTGCCAGGTTTCTCTGTCATGGTCCCAGAGTTGATGGCCCGCCTACTCAATACCAATTCTCACTTCCGGTGGTGTAACAACCGACAGCACACCTCTCCCTGTCCAGTCAGCCTCGTGATGAGAACAGTTCTTCACGGAGCCCTCCTTGACTGTGCAAATGTAAACGAGACGTTCATCAAACACGAGCACTCCACATTTTACTGGGCTGGTAAATACGTGATCATTAATTCTGAATTACATGAATTACAGGCTATCATAGGGGTGTGTGTGTGTGAGAGAGAGAGAGAAAGAGAGAGATGGAGGGAGTTGAATGGCACAGATTGCTAAAAATCCTTCTACCTTATGCTCAAGTTTGCAGTCAGAAAGTGCTGGAACAACAAAATAAACAACAAATAGTTAATAATGAGATGATTAAAAAAAAGGATGCATTCAAAAACTAGACTGCAACAAAGAGCTGTCCCCCAAACTACTCATATAACTGATTAAGACAGGACGGCCACCAAGAACTGTGTAGCTGTGCCGCACGCAGGCAGGCAGAGGCACAGGGCACCTGGCCCAGATGCCCACCGGCATGGGGATGCAGGGACCGATGCAGGGCGCAACGGTCCAGGGCTGGATAAGGAGGCGTAATTCTGTCACTGGTGATGAATGCCACGCTGGCTCAGGAATGCGAGCCTGTGCAAGGCCACGGGGAAGAGGGAGCATGTGGGACGGACCACGACACACGCAGGACCTCAGGTGAGCGACCTTGCAGATGACCTCGAGGAAGGCTGTGGAGCTGGTGACGGCAGCGGTGTCAACGCGGGGAGAGGAGGCGACGCAGCTGAACCGATGTCTTCAGCCTGTGGTCCCCGGCACACGGCACCAGCGAGTCCAGGGCCCCGGGCGACGGACTTGTCCCACCCCGGCTCTCTTACGCCGAGAACTGAAATCGCTTCCCGTGAGGGGAGTCGCGTGATCCAACCTCGAAACGAGCCCCCCCACGTTAAAATGAGAAAAGGAGCCCCGTTACACCTGCCTTCCTAGTAGGAGAAAGGAGGGGCACGTAAGGATGGAAGCTCACTCTGCTCCCCGGAATTAGAAGACGGGGGGTAGCTGTTACAGCACACACACACGGATTCCCTGCTGAGGATAAGGAAGCACCGAAGCCGGGACCGAATTCAAGTCCCAGTTCCCCACAGAGTGCCTCCTGGGGTCTTTTCTTTAGCTGCTGTCTCTCCTGCCACCAAAAGAGTGACTCAGAAAAATCCTAGCAGGGGATGGCAGTCCTGAGGACATGAAGTAAGGATAATAGCCTAACTGGAAAAACGAGTACACATGGTTTTATACTTCCAATACTGAGGCACGGCAGTGAAGGGACGATGTGTGAATGTAGTTCAGCCCAATTCAGGGCTCGCCGGAGAGCCCAGCACATCAATATTCCAAACAAGCAGACATTTAATACACTTCCCCAGCATCTCCTCACAGCTAAGTGGCAGCCAGAGGCATGCTGGCACGGAATCAGACCATAGTAAATTTCCATAGCTGCCATCAATGTGTCATCTCCCATAAAACACCACTTAAGTCACCACAATGCCCGGAAACCCCAACGCCCTATTTTTCAGACACTTCATCTATCAAGCCACCCCCCGAGAGCCCTGTCTAAATGTGGAATGCTTTCGCCAGGAACGGCTCTGCTGGAGTCCGAGCCCCGAGTCCCACTTCGGTTGAGCCTGTCACTTTTCAGTGGCGTTTTGGGTGGGAACACTAGGGTTCTCTCACCCACACTTATTTGCACAGAGGCTTTGATGCTTAAGAAACACTGGACATAATTCGGAGAGGCCCAGGGAATGGCAGAATTGTTAGGGAACTTCGCTCATCAACAATCCACGTAGGAAGGTTCGGACAACCCACGTCCCCTTGCTAAGACTTCCCGTGGCAAACTGCACGCTGCCTGGTGTCCGCCGGGACCGGTAACAGAACCGTAATGGGGTCAGGGGTGTGCGGCCCTACTGCCAATGCTGAGAACAGCACCCGATCAATCACTGCTGTGAATCAACAGATCACCTCTGGACTCCCAGAGGAGCTGCCAGCGTTCACAACCAAACACAAAACCCGTGGAGCACAGCCCAGGGAAGCAGGCGGAGTCCTGTCTGCGCTGGCGTTGGAGGGCGTGGGAGCTCCTTCCCAACGGTCTGAACCGCGACCCTCCCATAATACGCCCCTTCAAACGCCAAACCCGCCAGGTGATTCTTAACATGGCAACAGGGACAGCTTGCAGCACAGCCTCCGTGAGAATCAGAGGTCATGACACGCAGTGGCCACCTGACACACAGACACCCAACACCTACACGGCGGCGGCTGCTGCTAGGGTTCGTGGCGAACGCAAGCTTAGATGGTGCAGATTAAAACGCAACAGAGGACAATGGAGCACAGGAAGGAGTCAGTGTGGAGACTTCTTGGAGACTAGACTTGATCTGTCGCAAATGAATGTTGAGGACACATGCCACCACTCAAGTTTGATACTCCAATTTCATACTTTGCTCAGATCACTCGGACATCTCCTAATGTCACAAGGTCAGTAACGCCGCACCAACTGTCACCTAAAACATTCATGAGTAAATCTCCTCACATGACCCCAAACAATGCGAGGTCTTCAAGGACCTGTGTGCTGATGGCTGCATCTGATGTCCTTCGGTTGCCATTGGTAACAAGGCTGTCAGTGGCCTCATGAGACAGGACCCATGCTTGTTTCATCTGACCTGCCCCGAGCCGGTTCGGCGTCACATGTCTGTGGCAACAAACTGATTCTGATATTGATCGTGATTTCCATCATCTAAGCTAATGATAAAAATATTAACTTTTAGCAGACCGGCCCTCCAATGTCACCAGGATACTGCAAAGTGCCTTTGGATGTGACTCCGAGATACAGTGGAAGGTTCTCAGTGACACCTTCTCGTGTTCAATGACCCCAGCTGTCCCAGGGACGTTACAAAGGGTAGAAGAGAAAGGAGAGACCAGAGAAGATTCTGGATCGTCTTCCTTCCAAATGACTTCTCTGCCTAATGAAGAAGTCCACTGCTGGATCATGGCTTCAGTTAGACACTGACCATTTCCAAAATATTTGAAAGAAACAATACGGACAGTTACTCTCCTTCCCAGCAACTTTGACACCATGAGACTCTTGCTTTTGGAGAAGGTGTGGTCCCTGGGGGAAGGGCTAAGGCGGCCTGGGAGGAGGACAGGTGTGCCCAACACGTCAGAAGTCACTGCACCTGCCAGCACGCCCGCCCCTTGCTGGACGGCTATCGGGGACAAGGTCAGTAGAGGGAAATGTGTTTGCTTTTAACCTTAAGGGGAAGGGTTATTGGTCTCCCTTTGAAAAACATGTGAACAGAGCTGAAGAGAACCGTTCTCTTATTGAACAGTAACAGCGGGGTATTTTTCCAAAGCATCTGATTAGGAATTCAGCCATTTAAACCGACGTTCACATCAGAGGCTCACCCCCTAACACATGCCCAGGTCCGAGAGCTCAGCTTGGTCCGTGAAACGACGCGGCCAGTCTTTATTGCCCGAATGAGTGAAAATGATGAGGTGATGTTATTACAAGAAATCTCTACAAAATGTTTCACAAATCCACTAACCAGCTTATTACGTTTTAAAGCATGACTCACAGGTAGGTTTGTCGCTTTGACAGCCAACATCAATCAGTAATAATCAAGTAAAATGAAAACTAGCAAAGCTATGCCGGACCGCTGTCACAAAAAGCGGATGGGGACACTGGGAGGAATCCCACAGGAGCTGAGGACCGCTACGGGCACAAGGCTGACTGCAGGCGTTCGTCGGACTTCGCCAAGGAGGTAACATGAGGCGTCCATCATCCGGAACCCCACGGAGCCGGGCGCATCACGAGTGGAGCAGCCAGGACGCGGCAGGCACAGCAAACTGTTAATCACACACTTGTCCTTGCTCAGCACTAATGCCACTCGGCTGCAGATAAGGCAAAGGCCATTGAACTTCAGCTCAAAAGAAGGGAGGAAGCAAAGATGGGAAGGGGGAACTCCACCCTTACGAGTGTAACAGGGTCACTGTGGTACCAGAAAGGACAGTCATGCAGCGTGAACGTTCCGTGTGAGTCCTCACGTTCACTCCGTAATAGGGGAACCTCTCTCCTAGTGTCACAAGTTTATTCTCAAGTGGAAACAGGACAGCAGTGCCATCACTTGGCGGCCATGACCTTCTCTCTAAGGCGGTGAATAAGGAACAGTCTGTCCAGATGCCTCAATAACCCCCAAAACAGTCGCTAAATGCTCACTCTTCTGTAAAAAACCCCTTGTCCGGAGTTGTCGGCTTTGGGCAGGTTGTAAATATGTAACAGTCGCACGGGACGCTCCGATCGTGACAGGCCAGTGAAGCGTTTGGTCCGCGACCTGTGTCTCGTAATGCCTCCACTTCCCAGACAAAGTGCCCAGCTGTGAAGCCAGGATCACCCTCACTTCCTGTGGGACCTGAACCAAGTCGCTTAAGCTCTGTGTGCCTCAGTTTACCCATCTATAAAATGTGACACCACCTATTGTAACTGCACCATCTTAGGGTTGTTGTGACCATGAAACAGGTCCCACGTGATAAGCCTCCGCGGGGCACAGAACAAGCACCCCGAAAATGCTGGCTAGCATTCCCACGACACGGAATCCGGGCTGTGCTTCCTTGTAAAAGGACTAGGAGAGGAAGAATGGTTCGGGGAGGCCCGGCAGTGGAGACCCAAAACCCCTCAGCTTCCATCCGCAAGACAAGACAATTCGCCAAGGACTCGCCGAGATAAATCTGACACATCCTTTCACATTTTTGCAAAGTTTAATCTTCCAACCATTAAATAACCATTGAAATTATGTTGTAAAATGGAAAGCTACTTATGCCACCCTATATGGAAAAGGAACCAAGAACATCAAACATGTGGAAGAATATCCACAAACATGCTTAATCGTCTATACGTGAATATACCAGAACGCGACAGCGACAGCGAAGGCCTGGGGTGTGCAATCATGGCTGTCTCCTTCCTTCGTAACAAATGCTGTTTGTACAGGAAAAAGAAAACACAGTAAAAAGTGTAAGTCCCAGGTACCACGCTAGCAACAGCTTCGCCACTCCTGCCAAGGGTTGTCTGTACCTCAAACCACCTCGTGGAGCGTCTTAAACATGTGACACTCCTGTCAGACCAGGCGCTGAAGGTTACAAAGGTCGAGTCATTTCCCACAGCAATGTGGTAGGTCAGGAGAGGGGCCTGGGGTCCACCCAGGGCCTCCCCACCCAGGTGACAGTTCTCTGCACGAGCACTTGGACCAGACCTGGACCTGCAGGGTTAGAATCCGTGGCTGCATCTGCCTTGGTAACCACGGGGAAAACCACTTTTCTGGGCTGCACACTGAGTCTGAATGACATCACGGGGCGTGGTCCAGATAAGTCACACGTGTCCGTCCTCTCCCATCACACATCCGGAGGCTTGGAAGGGATCTGTGCTAACAGCCCCCTCCCTGCCTCCTCCCCCGTCTCCCTCCCTCGCCCCTCTCTCCCTCCCTCCCTCCTTTCTTCTTCCTTTTCCTTTTCCTCGCACCATAATTCAGCAGTGAAGGCCGGGCCCAGCTGTGGGGACTGTGGGTCCTGGGCCCACACCACAGCTCTCCCCACTTCAGGGGCGTCGCGGTGCAACCAGAACGGTAGGCCCTGCGCTTCCCCTGGGCTTCCACCTTGGGAGACGACACACCGGACACCTCAGCTGCCCCCTCCAAGATGGCTCAGTGAGAAGAGCCGCCTGCCGCAGGGGAAAGCAACCAGGCCTGTTCTCCAGACGCACGTCTGCAGGGGTGCTGGACAGGACGTCTGCTTCAGGTGCGAAACCAAACGTGAGCGGCCCGGACTCGGGGCGGAAAAGCCACAGCTTCGTCCGCGACGGCGTTCATGCTTGCGGAGTGTGGGGGGGAATGACGCATTCAGAGGAGCGATGACCATTTTTAAATTCCACAATACCATCTTTGAATGCCAGCCTTTCATACTGTGACTCTCTAAAATGTATGGTTATAAAGAGGAACAGAGCCAAATGCGCTAGGCCTGCGAAAACACACTGTTCCTATTATTTTGGCAGTACACCACCTGGCTAGTTTCATGCTGGGCAACCAAGATGAATTTCTCTGTGTCTGGTTAAAATGCTTTTGACAGTGCGTGTCGTCTTGGCCGGCTACACTGTCTTGGTCTCAGGTCAGACATACCGAGTCGTGTAAATCAACACTCAGCTCCTTAAACAAAGCCCCAGTAACGAGAACTGCTCGGTGCTCGGTGAGTACGAGCCACTCTAAATACCTCTTACACTCAGCCTTGCCTGACTTCTATGTAAAACTTGTGTATCACAGTTTTTACAGGCCAAAAATCAAACATTTTGTTGTTTTTAATTATCATTATTCTTTTTTCGTAAGCGTTCTCTTTGTCTGAATCTTGGTAGCGGCAGTCTTTTGTACAAGTTTTCATAATTCTTTTACAAAGAAATATCCACTATTGAATACCACGTCCCTGGATTAACAAAGAAAGCTTATAAACATTCTCCGGAGAGGGCCTAAGACACGATAATTCAAATTAAATGTTCCCCACAATAACCCTCTGGAATGCTTTTTAAAAGACGCAGGAAAATAAATCCACAATTCAATTCACTAGTTTCCAAACAGAGCATTTCGGACTCTCTCTTTCCAAGGGTGTGAGTAATGGATGCTATAAAGTGCACGGACTTTGCAAACACACTGCACTAGCCTGGATGCGTGGAAAACTCCAGGGTAATGTGAAGGTAAGCCAAGGCGAGGGGAAACCAGCAATAAAATGCATGTTGGCCCTTTTAAATGTGGACTTAATAATATATCATTTGGGGGTACTGTAAGTCCAACATGGCAGTCAGACGTGCTGGAGTCCAGTAATCCCGAGGGACAGTCTGAAGCACCTCTCAGTGCACAGTGTTCACACTGCATCAGTAATGTCATCTCCTCAGAAATCGCGGAGATACTCAGTACTGGTTCCATTTCTCAGAAGAAGCTGAGCACGGACGGAGACATGGCCCAAGCACAGAGTTTCGTTGGAAACCTCTGGTCCAGAAAATAATATTTGGAAAATACTTTGAATATATTGAAACTGGAGGGAAAAGTGCTTCTGGGGATCTTGATTCTTTTAAAACATGATCCTCCTCCTGAGTCCAAATGACAGGAGTTTCCAATGTGACCAATATGCAAAAGAAATGAAGAAATCAGGAATGTACTGCTCATGGCCCTTTCTTCAGTAAGCACATGACTTTAATTGTTAAAATGTATTTTAGTTTTAAAAAGCTTCTGCACAGCAAAAGAAGCCATCAAGAAAGCAAAGAGACAACCAACCAAATGGGAGAAAATATTTGCAAACAACACCTCTGATTAGGGACTCATAGCTAAAAAACAAAGAACTTGTGCGACTCAACTACAACAACAACAAAACAATTAAAAGCTGGGCAGAAGACCTAAACAGACACTTCTCCCACGTAGAAATACAAATGGCCAGCAGACATATGAAACAATGCTCATCCTCATTAGCTATCAGGGAAATGCAAACCAAAACCACAATGAGATCCCACCTCCCACCTGTGAGAATGGCTATTATCAACAAGACAAGGAATAACACGTGCTGGAGAGGCTGTGGAGAGAAGGGGACTCTGGTACACTGCTGGTGGGAGTGCAAACTGGTACAACCACTGTGGAAGGCAGTGTGGGGGTTCCTCAGGAAATTGGGAATGGAGCTACCATTGGACCCAGCAATCCCCGTTCTGGGGATCTACCCAAAGAACTTGAAAACTTTTGTCCGCAAAGACTTATGTACCCCCAATGTTCATTGCAGCGCTGTTCACGGTGGCCAAAACATGGAAACAACCAAAGTGCCCTGCAACAGATGACTGGATAAAGCAGCTGTGGTGCACGCACACAATGGAGTATCAGCCGTAAGAAAAGACGCAATAGGGCCATTGATGACAACGTGGATGGACCTGGAGACGACCATGCAAAGCAGAAATAAGCCAGACAGAAAAAACCAGGAACCGTACGATTTCACTCACTTGCGGAACACAAAGTTGACAGCAACCAGGAAACAAAAACTCATGGACACAGTGAACAGCTCAGTGGTGACCTGAGGGGCAGGGGGAGGCAAATACGTAGTGATGGAAAGAGAACTGAGTCTGGGCGGTGAGCACACAGACGACGTACTGTAGAATTGTACACCTGGGACTGATGTCATCTTTACTACCCAATGACACCCCATAAATTTAACAATAAAAAATGTATTTTAGTTTCTACCCCAAGGCTCCCGGTATTAGGCCATGTAACAACACCAAAGCTTGCTCATGACGGACGTTCAGTCATTAAGAAAGTGACAGGAAATGACTTACGCATTTACCGCCACCAAGCTGGCGTTCCCAGTTCCGCCTGCACGACTGCTGTCCCTGACCCCTTCCCCCAAAATGTCCCTCCCTCTCCACCTGCTTCAGCCCAGCCCTGAGTCCCTGAACTGCCACTCTCCACACCGTCATCTTGCATTCACTCAGGCTGGGTGACAACCACAATGCCTGTTCTTGGGTCGCTCTGGAATCGTCACCTCGCTGTCTCTCGTCGGGAGGTCTCTCCCGATCACGCCCTGAGGGTATCTAACGTGTCAGGTATCATCAGCTGCAGTGCATGCAATCCAACACATGTGCGTGGTGGGACTTAGGGCTATTCCTGTTTGTAACTCCGAGCGTTCTTCCTAGCAGCAGCCATGAGTTCCAAGTAGCACCTGTGCTCAGCGGACAATGGCCTTTGGCTAGTCAGCAAACACAGCAAGGCCTTGAGGACCAACTGTCTGTCTGGTGAAGAGAGTGAGATTACATGTCACCGTGACGCGCAAGCCTATGTTATCACGAACAACCAAATCCTCCAGTAACCAAGGCAGCTCCGAACGTGACAATTCACAAAAAGGCAAAAATAAAGAAGTCTCCAGGCCAGCAGCTTGCTGAAGGGGCTTCGGTCCCAGCTCCGACCCAAAGGCAACGGTGTCATCTCCCAGAGAAACCACTTCCCTCCTTTTTAAGGCGACTAACGCCAGTTCCAAAACTGACCGCGTGAGGTGCTTCCAAGAGTTACGGACAACAAAGCCAGGAAAGTATCTTTGAACAGCGTTTTTGAGCTAGTAGTGAGACAGTAGGAGTACCACATCCTTAAGGACGACCAGGAAGGTCACTTGCATTTCCAACCAGAATGTGTATGACGTCAGGTGGACTTGTATCAAACGAGCACCCCCATTAGGTGGCCTCTTTCCCACTTGGCTGCTCTGACTTGGAGGAGTTCCTGGATGAGGGGCTGACCTCACACCAGCTGTTGCACATCGTTGTCTCCATCTCTATAAAGAGACCTAAGGTAGTCCAGCGGAAAGGTGAAGGACACCTGCGTGGTCCCTGTAAGCTCGTGCACATGACGCAGTCCATATGGAGGCGTCTTCATGTCACTGCATGTGTGCACAGAGTGCACATTGCCACTCTTCTATTCTGAAGCATCTGTAACTATTTTTTTAGCAAAAATAGTATATTCATGTATCTTCTTACATTGCCACTGGATCGCTTCACTGTCTCTGGAGCCCAAACTTCCCATGAAATTAAACATTTAAAACTGCGAACGTGTGTTCAGATTTCTTCTTTCTTCATATATGAATCAATGGAAGAGAACTAACCCTCTAAGATATTACTCGTACATCAAAGACAGCCCTGACCTAAGTTTAATTTTCAACTGTGGCTCCGTGAAGATCTTCCCCCGTGGGAAGGGAGCGCTCACACAGGCACGGCTCCTAACCCATTCTCACCAGGAAATACTCAGCACTGTCCAGGAGACGCACCTGACACGTCAGTGAGCCGTGGGGCAACCCAAAATGCAGTCACCATTCTTGCTACAGGATTAACATATTTGGAGAAATACAAATATACTCAAATTCATTTTTACACATGCACATTAAAATTCATTCTGAAGCCAATGACCATACCATCTCCATTTAAATTACAATAAAATAATTTCAAGTTAAGCAACATAGAATTCGAAGAGGAAGAGAAATATCTGCCATTACTTACAGCTACTGTTTTTTAAACAGTTTTTTTACATGTCATAAAATTCACCTGTAGTAAGGGTGCAGCGATCCTAATCCGCACGCACAGTGTGTGCCGCCCCCACTACAGCCCAGCTGTGGGACTTCCATCACCCCCAGAGAGCCCGCAGGTACAGGCCACGATTGCCCACACCTGAGCGCAGCTGTCAGCTAAAAAAGCAGTTACCCTCTGCTTTTTCCTCCAGCCCCAGGCAACCACGGATCTTTCTGGATTTGCCTTTTCTGGAAAACAGACACTACTTTTAAGGCAGCTCTTATGGCCCAGGTACCTAACTAAGCATTTCACCCAAGCTGTCTCACTTAGTTCTGGAACAACCATGTGCAGTAACATCGCGTGCCCAGTCGCACAGATAACGAACTGGAGGCTCAGAGACAGTAACTAACGCCCTCCCCCGAGGATGCACGATAGCCCCACTTCATTATTTGGACCTTCAAACACGGCCCGTATGTGAAGACCTGCAGTAGGTAATAAACACGAGATGAATTCCAAAATGTTCCAGTCCAAAACCAAGCGAGCAGGGTGGACGGTGCTCAGTCAGAATGTACGCGCATCTCAGCGCGCCCCAGGCCTGGCTGCGGAGCACGACGACACAGCCGAGCACGGATGGAGCCTGTACCCGCTGCGAAAACAAGGCCCTTGCTACCTTTGGCCTCAAAGAACCGCTCATGTGTGATGTCCACGTGCAACGCACAGCCATGAGGCAGACAGTCACGTGGGCCACAGCACACACATCTGCCCCCGAGTTACCACACCTCAAACAGCTCGCAGAGCAACGGCCAGAACTCTGCACGAGCCACATTAGAACGCACTCCTGTAGGACTACAGGACGGGCTGCCTGTCGATACAGGAAACACGGGTTGTAGTTTGGGGGCTACTTTTCCAGTCAGACTGACCACGTGGTTGTGGCACAAGTACACGCACGACAGTTGCTCGTATCTCCAACTGGAACATGACCAAACGCAGATGAGCCCCGATCCGACCTCTGTGCCACGCTACCGCCCCGACGCGCGTGGCCCGGCAGTCCGCCTCCTCCCGTGCCTGCCCCCCGCTCAGCTTAACGGAGAAGACAGAGCAGCTCGTTTGGTATCGGGTAACTGCAGCAATGGGTTCTCTTTGTTGCATGAGTCCTTGACATCCAGTGATCAAGGAAACAGAGCTGAGGCTTTAGACGCCCGGAAATCCTACACAACGGTCAGTGCCCGTGAGCGCCCACGCCCGAGCACAGTGGTCAGATTAAGAAGGTCAGGAAAACCCATCAGAGTCCTTCGGGCTGCAAATCAAGATGGAGGCCCTCCTTGCACAAGTGCTGAGATTCCCACCGCCCGTCCTGCCAAGGATGAAGTCACTCGCACGCTCACAGCCCTGTGCTTTGTGCAGCAAAGGCTGCTCCTTAGCAACCACGTCGACAATTGGGTTCCCAAGGAAACCAGAAAGCTCCATTTAGAAAACCAGAGACAAAGCCACTGCCAAGGCAACCTGAGGCCCAGAAGGTAACTCAATCTTTATCACTGCTGCTGAATGCCTGCCAGTGATGTGGCCCAAACCTTTTGGTTTTAAATGTTTAAAGATAAAGCCTAATTTTTTAAGTCGACCACATCAGCCCCCGCCCTCTGCTTCCTCCTGAAAAATAGCAGCAAAGACATTTTTCAGGATTCACGTGAGAAATAGAAGCAAACATTTATGGGGTTGTTGTTTTTTTTTTAATAAATGGCTCTTGAAGGTGGAAAATATTTTTGGAATCATACATGCCTTCCTGATGGCAAGGGAATTCTAAGGACTTCACTCCCGTCTACAGCAAGGAGATACATGTGTTCCTGTTAGTTCTTATACACTGTCACTGCGGCTTCCTGACAGGCAGCGTTCGCTCACGTAGGAGACGTAGACGGGGAAATGATGAATGAGGAAGGGACCTACGAAACACAGATATTAATGTAAGAGGCATCAGCCACACTGGGAAGTCAAGCACACGTCATCCACCACCAACTGCTTTGTAACCTGGAGCTCCCGAACACTTCCATAAAGGCGTGTGGCGGAATCATTGCCATGAAAAGTTTCTATTATCTGCCTCCTAACACAGATCGCAGCCCCACTTCTTTCCTGCTGGGCTCTGAGTGAAAATACTGAATCTATGAGCTTCCGAGCCTCGTCTGCAATGTGGATGGAGTTAAGAATTTAATGAGATTGCACGAATGATATCCGAAGCACAGTTATAGGCACTTAATAAATGCTAGTGCTGTCTTACTGACCATCATTTCAACATAATATCTTGGATTTCTTATCCTCATCACCCCTTTTTAAATCCATAACTAGAGTAAGTAGAATGAATAGGAATTGTTCCACAGACAAAATGTTTAACAAAAAGAAAATGATGACTCAAAATTTATGCAAAGAAATGCTGAGCGAGACAAGGTTAGCCATCCGGTATGTGTGAGAGAAGATGTCCTCTTCTCTCATCTTGTTGGAGCAGACAGAACTTGCACGAGTATTTGTGGGCATGTTCACCACGGTCACACACCTTCTTTTCAAGTATCACCTTGACTTCCTGGTCTTCCTTCGTGAGTGAACCCAGTTCCTGAAAACTGCTGACGGCTCAGTTGCCGAAAGCAATCGAGAATTAAGCGAGTCGGCATGAGCTGAGGTCTTGACAACGCGCTGATGGCTCTCCAGTCCTCCTTCCATCCCTGCTGCCTGCCGTGTGCCATTTGGATTCTGTTGTCCCGAGAATTCTTCCTCTGGGTATCTGAGCAGAAGACACCTTTTCAAACCTGGCTCTCGTGGGCAGAATATAAAAAGAACCTGGTCCTTGTTATCAGTAGTGAGATTATATTGAGTTTAATGCTTTGCTGAGCGCCATTCCCCATGCTAAGGAAAGGAGAAACACCCGATAACCACGGCCGTTTAAACTGAGAAGGGACTTGGAGGTGCTGTCCTCCTCCCGGTGGGGAACCCCCTGGTCACTCATTGGTCCTGACTCTGCCTCCTGAAGCAGCGCTCTCCACCATGCCTCCACCCTGCACGTGATGTTCTCTCAATGTCTGAAGATGGTCATCTTGTCCAAGGAAGAATAGGGGATCAACCCCCAGATTTATAATTCCTGCTGTCACATCTTCATAAAAAAATCTCAAATAAATCACTTAAGTCTTCTAACCTTGTCTTTCTGGTCTATAACACAGAAATAATAATCCTCCAATGTAGGGCTGGGGGGGTGGGGGACGGAGGACAAAGAGAAGGAAGGAGGACACGTAGGCAGAGGAGCAGACAATGTGCAGCGATGCACAGAACACTTGGTACCAGCACCTCTCCACGTGCTAGGTGGGTCTCAACCAGCCGGTGAGGTACTATGTTCTGCCTTTTACAAAAGGATACACCCAGACCTGCCCAAGGTCACATATATTCCCTGCTAGTAACTCTTAACCACTGTGTTTCATATAGTTAATGCTTTTTGTTCCCCCCCAAATTGTAACAAACTATGTAAACGTAATTGTTTTCCAGCCTAAACGATCCCAGATCATCAACGACTCTTCATGTAATTTCATACCATTTATGGCATTTTGTTACTGCGGCCCAAACTGACTATGCAACGACCACTTACGTCTTCTTCCAACACACAGACGAACGTGTGTCTCCGAACAATGCTCACAGGGTCAAGAAAGAAAATGCTGTAATGGATGTGAGCCAAACTCACTGTGGTCATCATTTCACCACACATGCGAGCGTATCACACGTGACTCACACCTGCTGGGAGCATCTGAGGCGGAGTGAGCCTCACGTTACTACTTCTGCAGATACGCAGGTAGAGGGAGAGTCACATTAGAGGAGATAAATGTAACTGTAAAATAGCCTGGCCCCCACGGGGTCAGGTGTTAGCAACAAATGAGTAATGAAAACATGTTTATTTCTACAGCTTTGGGGGATCGGGAATAGCAGAGAAGGGACTGGAGGCCCATATTTAAGGCGATGGAGGGAGGAAGGAAGACTAGGAGACCAACCCGGTGGGAGCGTGGGGAGACACAGAATGAAAGCAAAAAGGTCAGAAAAACAGCATAAAAGCCAAGAAACTATGGCATCATGGAAGATCAAAGTAGAAAGATCAAGTTAGAAATCCCTGTTATTGTAAAAAAAACCCAAAACGCACGAGCTACAGGTAAGACTGAAAACAGGAGTTTCTAGTCCATCTTGGGTTGTCTTCCGTAGGTCTAGGACATTATAAATATTTAGGACATGGTCATCAAGGTCAGTAACATTCTGAATCTGTTATGTCCGTTTCCCTTACGGGTCTAAAATTCCACTACTAGCTTTTTTTTTTATTGCTAGACGTATTGGGGTGATGTTTGTTAGCAAGAATTACATAGCTTTCAGGTATACAATTCTACAGTGCATCGTCAACTTGTGTAAGTTCACAACCTAGTGTGAGTTCTCTTTCCACACCACATATTTAGTTCCCAAGCTTTCTCCAGATAGTACCCCATATAGTACTTCCGTCTACATCACTTTAGTCCAGAAATACTCGATATAGAAATAGTGTATTGATTCTTGCATTATTTCAATATTTAGCCTGTCTTCTGATTTTTGAGTTTTACTTAATCTCAGACATTGACCCATAATATACTCAGAATGTTTCCATTGAGATTTTCTCAACTATTTTTGCCCACACTGGGCTTTGATTTTCACCCTCTTTTTCAAAAATAAGGAGTCCCTTCCGGTTGTTGGGAAGAAAGAGTGTAGACTAAATCAGTGGTTCTAAACCAGGGAAGATTCTGTCCCCCAGAGGGTATTTGATAATGTCTGGAGAAATGGTTGACTGTCATAACTAGGGTGGTTCTACTGCGATCTGGTGGGTAGGGGTCATGAATGCACAGGGCAGCCCCCTTCACCAAAAGACTTATCTGGTGCAAACTGTCAACAATACATGGTGGAGAAACTCTGCTTTAAATAGTTATAAACTCAAGTGTTTGGTTGAAGTTCTCCATCACTCGCATCACAAAATAAACATTTCAATGTGTATAAAAACTCAGTGTAACAGTTAAAATGAGAGCAACTTTTAAGAGGAAAAAATATCAGAATGAAATAATTATTAACATACGAAGCTAAGAACTCAATTTGTCACCAGTATATTTTTCTTCAAGTTATTTATTTTTATCTAACACCTCATTAATACTGTCTATTATCATAAAGGCTTACAAAAATGTTAACTTTGAAGATGTAATCTCACTACTTAGTGCACTATTAAATAACATTTTAGCGAGATTATAAAAAGATCCAATGAAGCAGAAAAAAATTCAGAGTCATATATGTTTTTTAAAAATGAAGGATGCTGAAAACTACTTAGGAAGACCACCCACAGTTCAAAAGAAAAGAGGAACTAATGGGTCGTTCCAATTGAAAAGTCATATTCAGAAAATGTGGTCTTAAAAAGCAGGTACTTCAAAGAAATGGCATTCTTGGAAGGTTTCATTGTTCTGGAATTCTAAACTTGTCTGGGAAGAAAGCACTGGGAACCACTACCACTACTTCATCTACCAGTCCTTAGCTCCACCACACACACACACACACACACACACACACGTGTGTCTCTCAATTTACAAAGGATTGCATCAAGCCATTGCTTGAATATGATCTTTCACTTCTTCCAGGAAAAAATAATACTTGTTCAACCTAAGTAGAAAGATTGCAGAAACTGAGCGGAGAGAATGACTTACATAGGCATTCTATGGAGAAAAACTTTGTCTTCCTTTAACATTCCATTTGCTCTAGCCACCTGGAGTGCGGACCAACACTATCAGACCAAAGTGCTTTGAAAAGAGCTGGTAGCATCCTACCAACAGTGACACTTGGTTAAGTACTGGGTAACTGAGGCGGACAGGCTTGCAATCTTACCCCCTCTAGATAATACTCCCTCCAGCACTGCTATGTGAGCAATTACTTGGACATGCCATTTGTCACTTAAATTCTCAAAAAGGAAAGAGTGTACAGACGAGCCATTTTCCTCAGACTCACCACATCAAGCAGGCCTGATGGTGTCACCATACACCTCCTCCCGTCCTGGGACACCAGCCAAACAGGTATAGTCCTTGATTAGACCACCCTAAGAGAGCACTGTCTCCAAACCTCACTGAAATGCAAATTGGCAGAACAGTTGAAGGTGCTAAAATATCTGCACATGAAAAAAGGGTCAAACTCATGCACCATGCACCGAGCCAGGTGACCCCAGCCACCCATCTAGAATGTTCTCTTCTGCATCCCTCACTGAGCTTCCTTGCACCCCTGTGGACAGAGTGAAATAGCAGATGGCCACTTAGCAAAAGGCAGTAGCTGCCTCAGAAACCCACACCCTGGTGAGTCGGTTATGGTTACGGGGAATGGGCTCTGACAAGAGCTGCTGCTTTAAAAGTTGTTTCTTTTGAGCATAAGAATCTCTGACATCTCGGTTGCACTCCCTCGCCCCCGCTCGGTGTTAAACAACGTGCCCACCCTCTCCAAACTGACTTCTTCCAAGTCCTTCCATGGGGCAGTTCTAAGAGTAAACAACTCATTCTTTTTCAGGTCATAGGAAGCATCTTATTTAAGGAGGAAACTCCTAGTTTATCGTCACAAACCAGGATGGTGGTCTCAGTCAGAGCCTTTAAGTTCTAGGTCAGTGAACTCAAAACGCTAGAAAGTTCTCTAAAGTGAACTGAAAATTTCTAGTTCGTTTTTAACTGACCCATGGGTTCAAGTCTCTGCAACTTTCCAGTTTTTTGATTCAAGACTCCACTGGGTCCCTCATCAGCTCGACTTGTCCCCATTGTGGCAGATTGCCTATGGGACACACGGAGTGGCCGTCACCCACCAGATGAAAATTTAAGGGCTATAATAACACGTCCGTCACTTATGCTGTCCATGAATGCCCATGCAATCACCAAAACATGGGTCCCGCACACCTTACAAATTTGACTCAACAACATGGAACGTGGAATGGATTCTAAGAAACATGCCAAGTGTAAGTATTCACATCCCAGTCAATGTGCGGTGTCACCATGTGACAAATAAACGATCCACTGAAGGCTTGCAAGAAACAATATTTTCCCATTGTGAGTTTTCTCATTCATTTTTGAAAATTCAACTAATATTTATTAAGGACATACGGTGTGCCATTCACTGTGGTACTCAGGAGCTGGGTTTCTCATGCCTGCCCTTGGTCTTCGAAGGTAGGGATCGGAAATGTTTTTTAAGATACTCTAGGCATTCTATTAAGCAGGGGGTTAGTGAGGTATAGCCACCAGGTTCATTTCCTCCTGGAGTCCTCTACATTTCTTACTGTTACTTTAGTAACTAATAGCATGTGCTAAAAAACCATAGAGATCAAATTGAGACTTATACTTTCCTTTTTCAAACAACTGGTTTGAGAAGAAAACTTAATTGAATTGCCCGTTGGCATTAAAAACAGATGAGGGCAAGGAGATATTTAGGATGGGACTGTCACAAAGGACAAGTCAAAGACGCCCCGAGAGACTCCAAACATCTGCAGAAATGTCAGTAAACACCCTCGAGCAACTTCTCCCCAAGAGTGAGGAGAGAGGCAGGTGCAGAAGTCGCCAGACGGTAGCTACATTCATCTCCGTCCACTTCCTTTATTCACTGACAATGAATGACTCTCAAATTTTAAGAATCTTTGGTTTTAGACCACAAGGGACACTGGATCCTGGATTTTTTTCATATGACTGATACACATCCCTGGGCACATCCGGGTCAAATCTTGCAGTAATCTTTCAAAAACTCTTGTACATAATCTGCTGAAAGCAGCCGCTAACAAGAAGAGGGGAGAAGCATACTTGAAGAAAGGGGAGTCTTCGCAGAATCGCCAAGCTGACAGCACAGGAGTGGGAGGAGCAGGGACAAGTCCGATCTGGAAATAGAAGAACTATTTCCTGCTGAGCCATCCTTGATGAGCCGTTAATGACACCCACAGAGCTGCAATCACCCTGCTGCTCCTGCGCTCCCACTCCATCCCCCTACCCGGGATCACTGTCACACCTTCTCCCACCAGGGCTGATGACAACAAGAAGAGGGCAGTGCAGGTGCCCAGAGGCCAGACAGCAGGAGACACAAAACCTGTTTGGTTTTCAGCAACCACCTCAGGGTGGCCCTCCGCAGAGCGCCCCAGTGCAAAGGTCGCTTTGTAAAACTGGGGCGGAGGGCATGGTCACATTACCGGGGTTTCCCTAGTGCTTCAGGATTAAAGCTCCACGTTCAGCTGGGGCACTGGCCCCTGGCCCGCGGTGACACACGCTGGAGGGCCCTGCGGGCGCGCACGGAAGCCGGTGCTCTCCCCGCGGGCGTGCGGGTTCCTGATGCGACGCGCGCGGTAATGAGATGGGCGCAGCTCTGCCGGATGCGGCCGCTTCTAGGGACACGTCCTTTCTCCGTGGGGAGGAGGGCCCGAGGTTCGGGGCCGAGATTCGGGGTCCGCAGTTCGGGGCCGTGGTTCGGGGCCGTGATTCGGGGTCCACGGTTCGGGGCCGTGGTTCGGGGTCCGCGGTTCGGGGTCCGAGGTTCGGGGCAGTGGTTCGGGGTCAGCGGTTCGGGGTCCGAGGTTCGGGGTCCGCGGTTCGGGGTCCGAGGTTGGGGGCCCGTGGTTCAGAGCCCGAGGTTCGGGCCTGCGGTTCGGGGCCCGCGTCCAGGAAGGAAGGAGCAGCCCCGATGAAGGGCACTCCCACTGTGGGCAGCGAGCAGCCGCGGCCACAGAACCGGAGGCCGTCAGCGGTGCACGTGGGGGCTGGACCCTGGAGGGCCCAGTCTTAAGGCTTTCCTGAACCTTCCTCGTCTGTACAAGCCTCTCCAGAAAACTTTGTTCAATACTGTCATTAAGCCTCAGCGCTGCCGTGGGGACTGAGAGACCCGGGCCTTTTCCCTGTTAGGGAGGAAGTGGGGCGGGGAACCCGCAGGGGGAGGCGGGCTGCAGGAGGGAGAGGTGCCCCCGGGGTGGGGTGGGGGCGAACCCGCAGGGGGGAGGTGGGCTGCAGGAGGGAGAGGTGCCCCCGGGGTGGGGGGCGGGGAACCCGCAGGGGGGAGGTGGGCTGCAGGAGGGAGAGGTGCCCCCGGGGTGGGGGGCGGGGAACCCGCAGGGGGGAGGCAGGCTGCAGGAGGGAGAGGTGCCCCCGGGGTGGGGGGCTGTAGGGAGAAATGTGCCCACAGTGGGCAGCGCGCCCCACCTCCAAAAGGCTCGCTGAGGGGAGAGCTGGCAGGCAGGTCCATGGGCTGGACAAGGGCTCCCCAAGATACCTGGACGTTCCTAGGGAGTGGAATCCTGACACGAGTGTGAGGGAAGTAGCTCCCCGGAAACCCGAACGCTTCATTGCGCTGCCAGTAGCCCGGTGGCAGCCCCATTTCGCCTCAGTCCCAGCTCGGAATACCTGGAGAACCCTGTCCTCACCCAGCTTCCCAGTGCCCCCGTGTCCCCAGCCCACTCCTCTCGCCTCTAACCTCCCTTCCAACATCCCCACGGATAGGAAATTTTCATGAATACTTTCTTTAAAAAATAGGTAAAATACTAATAACTAATAAAAGCATAAATCGTATTCTACATTTAAAAAAGAAATTCCTGTTCTGCTACTCATCCTTGGCGCCCCTTGTCATACACACGTTTGGGATAAGAAAGTCCGCAATGCGTTTAAAATGCCTTTCACCACCGTCACCAACGATTCGGGCAGGTTTTCGTACGTTTTTCTAATCTCTCCAAGAGGCCTGACTTCTGAGCGACCTCAGAAGCTCTACCCGCCGTGAGTCTCACACATTTATGACAAGATGTGCAAGCTCGTCCCCGCCTGACCACAAAACCTCACGTCGCAGGCAGTGGGGCGACCCAGGAGCACCGGGGCCATGTTTCAGCATGACGGAGACACAGGCGTCCCCTGGCGGGCTCCGTGCCCTGGCGGGCTCCGTGCCCTTAATGCAACTCCAGCCTCGCCTGGAGATGAACTCTCGTCTGAGCCAGCCTGTACGCGTCCTCCCCGCGCGAGTCCTCCACCCCCGAGCGCTGTCATCCAGTTTCCCATCACCCCCCTCTCTCCAGCTCCACTCTCGGGCAGACATCTCCTGCTTTCCTCTTCTTTGCTCTGGACCAGAAAGCGACAGCAGGCAGCTCTGGAATGGAACGTCTCTAACTTGCTTTTGGTTTCGGACGCTCTCTTAACCCCCAATAACATCTAACCCAGGGGTGTCCAACCGTTTGGCTTCCCTGGGCCACACTGGAAGAAGAATTATCTCAGGCCACACATAAAACACACTCACCCTAACGAAAGCTGATAACCTTAAAAAACAAACAAACAAACAAACAAAATCATTGCCAAAAAATCCCATAATGTTCTAAGAGAGTTTACAAATTTGTGTTGCACTGCATTCAAAGCCGTCCTGGGCCACGGTTTGGACAAGTTTATCTAACCTAGTTTCATTTACTTTGTTCTCTCCAGCATTTCCAATATGGAACAAGACAAACCCTGTTTCGTCCGGTACAGGAGTGACTGGGGCAACCGCTCGCGGGAAAGGACGGCGCTTTTCCTGCACTTGACAGCAGGAGAGCTCCGTAGCTGTTTCACTCTGCTGGTGATTAATCATTACTGGTCACCTGGAGAGGTGAGCACATGTCAGTACTCCAGATGGTGTGTTTTCAATTATCATAGTCCCCAAATGTGCCACACGCTGTATGGGGATGAGCACCATGCTGACAACCCAGCACTAGATTTAAATGGTAATGACCTTGACCTTTATAAACTGTGAGATGCCCTGCAATGCACTGGCAGGCAGGCCTCAGGTCAGGATGGGGCGACACCCAGCCGTGAGTGTACTGCTGCGGAGGGGAGAGGTGTTCGGCACGTATCAGTCCGGGGACAGATAAAAACAATCTTTGGGTCTGGCCGGTCAGCGCTTTCAGATGACCGTTGCCACAGTGGGAGACGCTGGACTTGGGCTGTTCACTCTCGGGGCTGTTGTGTAACCACTGCAGGGGAGCTGGTCTGGGGAGGGGCATCCCCAGGAAGACCAGATGTGGTATTTCAGGAAGAGAGGAGAGACCCGCAAAGACACGTGGGCTACGAGCCGCAGGTGCTCGCACACCTGGAAGGGTAGCACAGGGCACGCCGGCACGCCACAACACGTGGCGACCTAGTTAGCTCTATGCCTTCGACCAGTGGCTCCCAACCTTCTCCCACCTGTGCACCCCTTTTAAACCCATCTCTGTAAACTGTACCCCTTGTTTTCAAAACAGCTGTTTTTAAATACTGACACTTTTGTTCAGTGCCTGTCAATGTAAAATAGTGGGAATCAGGTACTAAGTTTGGAAAGAAAAATTACTACACTGAAAGTACAGACCACAGGTTTAATTTCACAATACTTGTAACACAGTTAAATATTGATAATGATGATCAAGTATTTCAACATCAAATGCAAAAACTACTTGAAAAGAATCATGTTGAAAGACAAAGCACTGACTTTTACTCAGTCAATAACTAAGCTGATCGAACAGTCGGGCTACAGAAGTATTCATACGTTTGGGGAAGTTCTAGAACAGCCCCAGAACAAATGAATTGTTTTGAAACTGTGCTTAACAAGTGGCAGAAAAGCAGTTTGGGATAAAGGTTCACAGCCATGCCCTCACCAGCTATCACTTACGAATGTGATCTAATTTTGGATTGTCTCTGTCAATGGTCATTCAAACTTAACATTTAGTGTTCCATAACTAACCGTTTGCATTTTTTTTTACTTGTTTTTTCGCCATGACTGATTATTTTCCATGTACCCCCGAGGGTACGCCGACCACCACTTGGGAACTGATGTCATAGAGAGAACCCTCTGCAGGAGGCGAGAGACAGAAAGCAAGGCAACCAGCTGAGGAGCTTCGGAAATAGTCCGTGCCATTGAGCTCACCTACGGAGAAGGGGGACTGGACCCCCACTGCGGGTAGGGGGCCAACTGGCCATGTTACTGAGGGAGTCGCTGGATATGGGGGCCATGCAGGGAAAGGAAAGATGGCGCATGGCGCTCAGGTGACGTAGAGAAAGAGGGCACCCCAGTAATGATCTTGTGCTGAAATGCTTGTTTCCTGCCTTGTACTATGAGTAGTATCTTGGGACAGAAGTTTATGTTACTGTCACACAATGTCTTGTTATGGGACAAGTGCCTGATCATCAACTTTTAATCTGGATTTGGTCACAAAAATGGAAAATGGCAACCAAAACTTCAGGGAAACATGTTTGAGGCTCTATGTGTTTACAAAGATCGTCTAGAAAATGTCTTTCTATACACAGGTATAAATATGTGCAATGTATGAGTTGAGGTAGATAAAGAAAGTAGCCACCACCCCTAATGTGATGCACGTCGTGTGACAAAGCACTCGAAGTGTCATTAGAAAGGTGGCTGTGCGTCTCACTAATCTGGACCCTCCTGATGTCACCACTACCCATCCTTTCCTCCTCCCCTGGTATCACTGACCACCTCCTCTTCCACAGTTACCCAAGCTCCTGACGCCACCCCTCCCCAATTCCAGTATGTCCGTTGCCATTCCAGCCCGACCCCCTAGTTTTCCTACCCCTGGTCACTGTCCCACGCGGTTCCTTTGCTCAGAATGTCGTCTCGCCGTCTCACCTACTCTCCCAGTACACTACGGCTTTCGCTTTGTGTGACTACTTAGCCACCTGAACACTGCCGACTGTCACTTCTCCACTCGTGCTTGGGTTCCCTCCTGGAAAGCACTAACAGGAGAGTCCTGGCTCTTGAATTATTTTCGAGCTGTGTCATAATGCACACACTACACAACCCCTCTAAATCTCGGGCTCCTCCTCTGTAAAAGAGGAAGGAAGAAATCGTCCCATAAATTACACATGTTGATGTTGCTAGGGTGTTGTGACTGAAAGGAACTTTCTAGACTCACCTTGTAAACATATAGTCACCTGCAATGCCTCTTCTTTTTCATTTTCTTCCCTTTTCCCTGGGCTTCCCCACATTCAATCAGACACCAACTTCCATAAATTCTACCTCCACGACATCCCCTACTTACTCGTCAAGCGTCCAGACCACACAAAATAGCCACGAACTGAACAGAACAGAGCTTGAAAATAAGACAAGTCAAGGAGAAGAGTGGCTTTGGGTAGACAGGCATTATTAGCATCATCGATAATTAAGCGTCACTGAGTAAGGGGCAGAAATAATCAGAGTGCTCCAAAACGATCAACCCTAATGGGTCCCGAGCTGCTCCTGGCATTCTCACCTCCGCCTCAAACCCTACCTGTGTTACGGGCTCACGTCCCCCGCTACCTGAGGGCAGTGGGGGAGGGGACTCACGGAGCCGACTGTCAGAGCTGGCACTTGCCCCATTTGAACAGACTGGCAAATTATTTAAGAAGTCTTCTGGAATAATAACGTGGGCACATTTTTCACTTGGATTGACAGACGTTACTGTGCGGGAAACACTGCCTTTGCTAAGACGTCCAGGTCTTGGGAACCTGGGAGCAAACGTTTGGCTGTAATCCATCTCCCCGCCAAGGGCTCCCATACTGGCGACCAGCCACGTGGTTAAGTTTCCAGAGATGGTCATGTGACGTCTTTTTTTGTTTTTTAATGAGAACACTATTAAAGCACCATGTATTAAACATAAACTCTCTTAATAAACATCTACCAAGCACCCGATAAAATCAAAGTACCTTGTGAGAGACACAGAGGTCACTGTCAGCTCCCCAACATTCAATCACCTCTCTATAATCCAGGTACCTACGCTTCCAATACGTCTTTTCGTCCAAGAGGTTCTTCCCAAAACTGTTCAACCAACTGAATACCCTGACCAACTTGTAAATAATTCTGATGTTTTTGAATGAAAGTTATTTTCAATGAAGTGTTTTAATGTAAATTAGAAGGGACAGTAACAGGACTTGGATATAATATTGATGATATGAAAACGTTGGTTCTTCCCAATCAACCTGTGCTAGGTTTTCAAGTCATTTTCATTTATATGGCAAATACTTAATTGATCACAAAATAATTAAAAGTGACTAGTTTATTGGTATAAGAATCAAATCTTTAAATGTAGATGAATTAAAATGTTATAACATTTTAAAAAGTGTTTTGTGACCTGATATCCATTTTGTATCACAAAATATCATGCTATTTAATAGTACTCAGAGTAGATGGTTATAATCACAGTAAATAAAAACTAGATTGGATAAAATTACCATACTTTGCCATGTATAATGTGCACCCACGCTTTTGGCCCAAACTTTCAGGGAAAAGAAATCTTTTGTTTTAATTTTTTAATTCACATTTTTATTTGTTTTATTTAGGTACTTGTTTTTTGTATTTTTAAGGAATATTAGTATTTATTTTTAACATATGATAGCACAAGAAATTTTATGCATAAAATTTTATATAAAAAACAAAATTAAACAATGATTATTGTATTTTTTTGATTACTGTAGCTTTAAAATATTTTTTTCCTTTCTTTTTTTTTTGATTATTGTATTTTGCATACAGACATCAATACTGATTTCTAGAGTTACACCTTTAACTCATTAGCATAAATAAGAGAATTAAAAACATTTATAAACATATGGAATTAGTTCATGTATAATACACATCCTTATTTTCTCCTCACGAATGTGGGCAATAAAGTGCACATTATACACAATAAAATACAGTACATTATGTTTTCTTTTTAATACTTTCTCAAGTACTAGGCACACCTTGATGTGCTCTCATATAAAAGCATTATCATCACTTTGTAGTCTGCTCCTTAATAACTTGCTGCATTTAACCAATGGCTCATTATGAACACAAATCTGACAATATATGACTTAGAATAAAACCAATTTAAAGTTATACTCACATAACGATCAAATCCACATGACAGCTTGTGCTATGCCACTGAGTGACAAACCAGCTAAGAAACTTCCTGGGGACTGTCACTTGATCCTCACTAACTGCTACATGGCTACGGGATACACAGTGGCTCTCAGACTGATTCCTTTTTAAGGAAGAAGTTGTTAAGCACCAACTACATTCTCAGTTTTGAAAAGATATTCCCACAAAGGGCACTCCAGGAACGGCTGTGTAGCCCCCAGGGATGCCAGCCCATGAGCTGGGGAAACGCGCCCAGAATGCACTGAGAGCCCAGGAGGGCACCTGCTGTAGAGGAAAGGACACTTTAAAGTCAGGAGCGTGACCTCCCGCAAGCGACAGAATCCAGGGAGAAGGAAGTGGGGTTGCCTCCACAAGGCATGAGGGGGAAGGAGAGGGAAAGCCGCGCGGTGTGCAGAGCGGCCGCCGGCCTGTCCTCCTCCCTAACGCCCGGCCCGCCTGAGCACGAAGCCGCGGGAGAAAGCCCACGCCCACGGGGACCAGTAACTTCCCGGCAACTGGAAGCGTTTTGCCAAAAACCAGAAATGGGAGCCCTCGAGGCATAGAAGAACCCAGGCGGCAGAATTTTCCCTCGCCTCTCTCTTTCTGGGCTCTAACCGAGGTTGAGTGGTTTTTAGAAAATCACTACTAAATTCAAGGAAATTAAAAGTGCTCTAAGACAGATGTGATTTCTGTCACCCGATGAGCCACTATCAAGGACAAATAAATTCCCTCCAAACAGATACAAGGATGAAAGACAGAAAAAGTCAAGGCCACCTCACCTGGGAAGTGTTACCTTTCGGGGGGATGTCATTCCCAGGTCACAGCATCTGTAAGAGTCTCAAAGGGGAAGTGGCCCACAAAATTTAGGAACCGCTGTTGCAGATAAAACAAAACCTCAGTTAAAGATACAGGGTTTTAATCTCTTTTAAATCATTAGAAGGTCTTTTTTCCCCATTTTATTATTTTAATTTTCTGTTGTCACTTCAGCTGAAGGAAATTGTAATAATGACCATTCACCGTAGTAAGAAAACGAGCCCCGCAAAAGGGGGCCTCAGAAACTGCAAACCAGTTCTATTGGTTTTGAAGAGCATCTTCTACACATGACTCTCTCCAAGGTAGCTCCCCCCACCATCCATCCTTAGGTTCTGTGGGTGGACAGGCCACCAAGAAGCAGGTCAGCGAGGGAGAAACTCCTAGGGCGCAATCTCCACTTCTCATCAACTTCAAATTATCCTCGAAATGACCAAGGGCCTCTGCTTCTAAGCCAAAGACCAGCTAGCTTCTCATCCCCACACTGAGGAACCTCACAAGGGAGACTAAGCCCCAGATGGCCTTGGACAACTCATTCCGCGAACTCATTTGAGAAAACGTGCTCCCTACCTCGTTGCTGAATACCACTACAGTCACCTCCGAAGGACTCCCCTTGGGAAGCTGTGCACTGACCCCAGTGCCTAGTCCACCCTCCAAAGCAATGTTAGAACTCTTCTTCTGGAATGGCTCTGGCTGTACCTCAAATCTAACGAGTCTGCGAACTCGCCACCGTCAAGTGCTTCCTTTCAGCTAAAAGGCGAACGTTCTCGCCTTAAAGAGAGAAAAAGATATCATATGCCGAGGTTGCTGAGATCAGTAATGAGAAGGAATCTTCCAGCTCTAAAATTGTGACGAAGGGTAAAGAAATCCACGCTAGCTTGCTGACAGACCATAGTCACCTAGTTTTTATTACAGCACATGGTTATAATTGTTCTATTTTATCATTACTGATTGTTGTTCATCTCGTACTGTGCCTGATTTATAAATGAAACTTTATCACAGGTGTGTATGGATAGGAAAGAAACATACACATCGGGTTTAGAACTATCTGCCGTTTCACACACCCGCCGGGACCCTGGATCGTACTCCCTGTGGATGAGGGGGGCTACTGGAGCCGCCTCTTCGCTTTGCACATTTTGGCTGACGAAAGATTTCACACTCTGCTTTCGGATAGCAGGGAAGGCCCCTACAGTGAGTATACAAACTTCTCTGGAATTGAAACACCAGCGGCATCTGAACACTAAACTACAAAGGCGTTCCATGATCAGAACGCCCCAGGTGCAGTTTTACTGCCGACAAGATACTGGAATTCACAATAAAGTCTCTTTCCTGGAGAAGAGAGAAACGGGTCGCTCAAAAGTCAGTCCTCAAAGATCTCGAATAGTAAAGTGATGAAAGGACAAGCAGGAAAAACGCCCTGAAGAGGAGAGAGATTACCAAGTAATTGGATCTTACCCAAGACACAGACACAGCACATGGAAAGCATATTGAAACTCTAAAAACGCAAGAAGACGTCCAGCTGGAAATGCGTTAATGGAATTTGAAATCTCTTCCGCCTCTGAATGGCGTCTTGGACGGCAGAGAGAACGTGTTGCGGGAGGGAGCGCGGAGGAGGCAGAAGCCACGGCCAGGCAGCTGGGGCGCAGCCCTGGGGCATCCCGGGGCGACGGCAAGCATCCATCCTGCCGCGAACAGTGCATGTTTTTCCTCTGAGGTGCCTAAGTTTGGAATTAATGCAGAGATGCCATATGTGCAGAGTGCAAAGTCAGTAACGCGGGTCACGGTGCTAGAACTGGCAGCTGTCGGTGACTTCCAAAACCTCCGGGAAGCCCAGCGCTACTCACCCTGAACTGAAGAGATGGGCGAAGGTCACAGTGAAGGTTAAAGGATGCTGTACTTAGTAAACCCATAATTACACAGGCAACTTCCAAGGTAGAAAAGCATCTTTTCTGTACACGCTTACAGAAAAATGAGGTTAACACTTAAAGGTCGATGCAATTCAAGGGCAGACCCGTGGGTGCTGGGGTTGGGGGCGGGGGGCAGTGGTAGCGATTGCAAAGGGGCACAAGGGGCTTTCTGTGGTGAAAGTGTCCTAACACTGCATTGTGGTGATGACTACACAACTCGATGCACTTATGATGGGTAGATTTTATGGTCCATAAATTCTCTCTTAATAAAGCTATCCTACATTTTTTTAAAGTTGGCATGTTTTAAAAATGCCGTAAGATTGCCTCTCTTGAAAATGGTTCTACGAGCATTTCTGGGTGGTGAGTTATAGTAAAAATGTTCTTTTTCCACTGTTGGAAATGGACATCTTTAGGATAATTTTTTTTTTAAGATTTTCAGATGCTTTTTAAAATGACTTGAAATAGATTAATTTCCTAACTAACAATCAAAATGGCAAGAAAAATCGGGAAGGAATTAACACGCGACACTTCCATAGCTTTCTCAACATTTACTACTCTTTCAACCCACTCAAGCCTTCCTATTGACAGATCACCAGAATTTGGTAACTTTCAAAGTATTTTTGAACTCCAGTGGGTAAAGCAGATAAAATATAGCAACGAATCATGAGCTTTCTTACAACAAAGAAAAGGAGGCAAGTGAATTTTCTTTATGCAAATCATTTTCGGAACACCCACGTAGAGTCAAGATTGGCACTACGGTTAGGAATGTCGGTCTGCCTCCACCGCATACTCAGGGTGGGCCGATCCTCTCCTTGCACCGCCGCATCTGCAAAGGGCGATACCAGGAGCACCAAGGGCATAAAGCCACAGAAACTGCCAAGGAGAGAGCTTTCGTGCCCGGCATATGGTAAGCATTCAAGAAACGCTGGCGGCCGGCCGCTCCATGCTTATTGATGTTATTATCCTTGGGTTGGGTCCAACATACAGATGACTTCATTCTCTTTTCTCCAAAGCCTCACATCCAGGGACCACGGCAGCCCTTCACCTCCCTGAAAGGCCAATGAGTCAGCAACGTTCACGCCAACTGTTTACAGCTGCTGTAATAGAACACCTTCCAACTTTTGATTGAACACACACCGTGTTTTCGCTCGTCTGAGGCACGGAGTTGGTGCCCCACCCAGAACTGGTCCGATACACTTTCTCCAGCTGGGGTTAAACCAAATTACAAGGCAAACGAGAAAAAAGGAAAAGTCTGATGAACAGAGACCATTTACAGTGGGATTATTGATAGTACAGCCCTTCCAGGTAGGAGAAAATCAGAGAGAGCGATACACAATAATTTAAATGCACAGGGTAATTATGTGTCTCTTTGAGAAAAGTAATTTTAACACCTGCAAAATAGCATTATTACTGTTGCTGACCCTCGAAATAGATCAACATTTCCTCTAGGTTATTCTCTTGTGCTCCCCAAGGAAGGTATACAAGTGGAGGGTAAAAATCCCCCAAATCAAGTTTCCATACATTTTGACAAGCTTGTAGTCTCAAAAACCACTTCCTTCTCACTTTGACTGATGGGGGAGAAGGCGTGGTGATTGACAGGTCTGATAACAGCACGCCTCCCCGGGGAAGCACAGGATGGGACAAACGACAGCATTTAGTACTTTCCAGGCTTCTAGAATACGCTACACGCTCTGAGCACAGGGACCAACTGAATGTCAAGCTGTGTGCCCGCACCCTGGTACCCAAAAGTAGGCTTTCCCTGTTATTCGGGTTCTGAATGAGCTGGAAGTGGTATTAATTAAACGATGAAACAGAGAATGTCCTTTTAGTTATTTAAAACATACAGGTGATGTGGCTTGCGAGTGTTTTGACAGTCACATTTCCAAATAATGCAAGGACACCCTCAAAGAAAATGAATGGCACCCGTCGTCTCCCGCTTAGGTGAACACACAAACGCGGAATGTGGGTTTCTCCAACAGGGAGTCCTCAAAGGACTTCGACACCGCTTCCGACCCCGTTGTGAGGAACTCCTCCGAGTCTTCGCCGACCCAGCACCTGGCACAGAGCCCGAGACCTCACACATCCACCAGAGCACCCACATTCGCAATATTAAATGCCCTTAAGAGACATCAAAGCATGAACATCCCAATGCAATCCACGTGAAACTCCTGATCTAATTTGGCAAAATCAGAGACGACTCCGTGAGGTCGTGCTCCCCTCACAGACGTCGCAGGCCGGGGTTCCCACGGCCGCTGTCCACGGTGGTGTTCTGCGACCCTCTCTTGCCCTACAAGCTCCACGACTGTTGCCAATTGCCACGGGAGTTCAATCGAACGGTCGTATTTTTTAAACACACTGTGGCTAAATCTACCAATGTCCCATGAAAGGTAAATAAAGGAGAAAAGGAATTTTCACTGTGGAAGAAAATGATGTTGTCACCAAGAAGTGAAATGGCCAGCATGTCTGGACCATACTTTCCCTGCACACCAATCCCAGAAAAGGCCTGAGAAATTGGTGACTCTTTTCTCCCTAGGGCCACTGCATCAAACAAGGACAGAAATAAACCTACTGTTTTTCCACACAGAGACCTCACTTACTTCTAGAACTTGTTACTTTTCCCCCCAATTTGGAGCTATAACCCTAGAGGTAGAGGTGACCTTCCCATCCAAAATAAGTTTCCGTTGATGGGGTCACTGGACACTGCATGGCTATGAGTGTCCTAAGTGCAGTCACCTCCAGCTGCCAGCTGAATTAAGCAGGTGACAGTTCCTCAATCTCTTAGCCTCTCAGGGTGCATTCTAAGCAAACCAGCCCGATTCCGATTACTAGGTGATTATGTCACACCCGTTTCCCCATCCATCATAGTTCACAATAGCCCGGTCTGTGACAGGAGGACTCTCGCCGTTAAATCTCTAGACATGCGGGCTGGAAATTATTTTCAAAAAGTACCCCTCCCTCTCCTGCAGCACGCGTGGAAGATTTCCGAGCCCCTCTGGCAGCCTCCTGCCTAGGGAATCTGCCTGAACCGTTGATGACCTCAAATCAACCCTCAGCAAGAGTTTTAATGACTTCCCATCATCCCACGGAAGCTATCCAGAAGAACCAGAAGGGACATGTGAGCTGTGTGCAGCCTGTCGAGGAGAGCACACAGCCAACTCCCAACAGCACGCACGCGGACCTGTGACAACCGTGTGCCTCCGTTCTCTTCCCCAGGACCAGCCTCTCCCGTGACCACGCAGCCTGCCCTGCCTCTGTGAACGAGCACTTACTCTCCACCCAGGAAGTCGCCCACCCTCCACGCACAGGCCACCCGCTGAGGCCACGTGGCGGTGGGCGCACCTCTCATACCCTGGCTGCTTTCCAGAACGTGAGTGATGGCAACCCCATCTGCCATCTGACGTTAACTCTGACATCGAGAGGAGGCGAATGAAAAGGCTGGAGAAGCTACAACGAATGCTTAATGCCACGCACCGTGTAAGAGCCAGGGTTGACCATCTTCAGGCCTTTGGATTCTGGTGTCCCATCCAGGCTTCACTGGCCCAAGCAGTGCCTCCCCCATTGTCATGTGAGTAAGGGTCACGCAAGGGTCTTTAAAATGCAGATTCCGATTCCGTGGGTCTGGGGCCGGGGAGGCGTGCTGAGAGTCTGCATCTCTGCAGTCTCCCTGGTGGCATCACTGCTGCATGCTCAGACCACTCTGGGCAGATTTTTAAGACCATGGGTGAAGCATGTGCCTGAGCACACAGTAGGACTTCTTACGTCTCGTCTCCGTCGTGTAACTGGTTACCACCCCCAAACTATTACTCTGAAAAGCATCAGGTACAAACTGTCTACTCTTTTTTTTTTTTTTTTAAAGATAATGCTTACCTTGAGTTATTTTTACCCTAGGAGAATTTTTTAAATAAAATATTGATTTTCTCTTGCGATATGCCAAGGTAAGCTTAGCTCATGGTCTTCCAAGGAGAAACAGAGAGACGACAAAGCTCTCTCGAAAGGGCACCCCCAGCCCTACAATCTTGTGATTCTACTTCCCAGAATATGAGCCACAAGTGAAAATCGAGAAACATCATCTACTAAATGTTAAGCACCTAGTAAGGGGAGCAAGAGTATTGAAGTCAATGAAGCAGTGTCCTCCTTCTGCAGGACGTGCTGGTCTTCCACAAGTGCGCACACTGTTGCAACGCGGAGGGGAAGCGATCAGTCACAGAAAGAGAATGACCGTGCGTTCTTCTCTCAAGGACAGACTCCTGAAGACTCATGGTAATTAGCCTCCTACTGAAAAGGCCTAAGTTAGCTGGTATTTGTGGAACAATACGAGACCTATTTCATCAGACAGGTTTAGAAATACATTTATATTTTTTTTCAAGAAGGTTCCAGACAGAGTAGACAAGGTTTGAGATGCTTTTAAACCTCCACTAACTGACGACATTGAACAACATGTCAAGAGTCACTACTCCACGTAACGTTTGCTTCTCAGTCTGACTTTCGAACACTACAGCTCGGAGCCACAAGTCAGAACACACGAGCGAAGACCTGCACATGCGTTTTCGGAGCGGAAGCACGCGGACACCTTGCTTTCCAAGGATCTTGCACTGGGCTACAAAACAACAAATCCGGTCGGGGGGAGGCGTCCTCATCTCCAGACATTTCCCAGATGAACGTACAGAGCATCTTATGAAATTGCAAGCAAGAAACCAAATTGTATACACAGTGGGATCTAAATTTTTTAAAGAAAAAAGCAAAGGAAATAAGCCAAAATATTAAGGGCCACCTTGTCAATGAGATGGTTTAAGTCACTTTAACTTATCTTAACATTCTCTCACGTGCTTCAACATTCTTTACAATGACCATATATTGATCTTACAATGGAAAAAGCCAATTGAAACATAAATCTCTCATCGGTTGTTTCATTCAATGGCATTGTCGTTTACAACACAGTTCAGATTTAAAATTGGATTTTTTTAAGTCCCATTTAATTTCTGAATCTGCCTCTTTCATTTAATTTTGTTGCAAGGATTGAAACTAATCAGCAAAATCTACTGTAAACTGTATTCCAGCCCCCCACACACCCTGGATACTGTACGTTTGCACCTCTGCAATAACTGAGTCAGATGCCACTCACACGAGTCCCTTATTGGCCCATCACCAAGTTTTAAATCCATAGAACGCACTGATTAGTGCTCTTTACTCACTGGAGGGCTGAGACAAGGTCAGGAAAACGGAGAGTGAGTCTCCTGACTCAGGCCACGAACGCTCTCCAACAGACCACCTATTGTTTCCCCACAGGATCAGAGGTCTTTCAATAGAGAAAATGCTCTAAAATTGAATGCGTTGTTTTTTTTTTTTTTAATTAGCCTTGAGTCATTAATGAATCAGGAGCCTGAGCTACAACACAAGCGGCATGACAGGCACGTTCCAATCTGTTCCCACTGCACAGAGAACCCCCAGGGTGACCAGTCAGCTCCTCAATGGCCATGACCAGTAAGTCCTTTGGCGTCATTGTGCTAACGGCAAAGGTGTCAGCCCTGGGATTGCCCAGTCATTCACTCACTCAACAAGCAGTTACCAGGTCAGGCCCTAGACACTCAGAAGCCAACCGGACACCATCCCAGGACTCAGTCTATGAATTCCGATGGCAGAGACCTGCAGGTCAATGGGCCAGCATGATCGACAATGGTGGGGTGACCCACAATGGACAGCGAATGGAGCCCCAGAAGAGAGTACTGTCGGTTCTATGTGGGGAAGTCCGGAAATGTTCTAGACAAGGCCACTCTTGAACGGTCTCTTGAGAAATGAGGAGGTTCTGCCTTTGCAGAGCTGTGGCAGAACGAGATGTGTGAGTTTATCACATGGATCGTTTCGTTAAATCCTCGTGACAACTTATAAAGCAGGCATTATTATTCCCATTGGACAAATGAGAAAATTGGGGGAAATCCAAGAATTAACGCTTCTCAATGGGAGAACAGATTCCACTGTGTCCAGGGGTAGAAGACAGGCTTGAACTTACATCGATCAGTCTTAAAACTATGTGTTCAAAACAAGCCTATAAAAACTAGTGTTTTTCCTCTACATTGTTATGCATAGATCGATACTTAAATTACAGCACACCTATTTGCTTAGGTGTGCTGTAATTTAAGTATCGATCTATGCATAACAGAATTTTTAAACTTCAATAGTCAGTTAAGTGAGGCCTGAATGAGAAACTGGATCGAGCTGTATTTTTCAGACTGAAATCTGAGACTGGCCCAGCGGACTTCAAGTCCTAGTCCTTTCCACCTCTCCCACATGTCCCCTTGGGGCACCCAGTCAGGTCCCTCAGCCTCTGCAAAGCAGATGTCACCGCTAGGAGATGACCCCCAAAGCCCACAGGACAACGGCTCACAGAGCCCCCAGCACCCCGGAGGGCAGGCCTCTGGGCACACATCCTCAGGTCCAGTGTGGAAACTACAGAACTCATTCGACAGCAAATCAGGATTCAAATTACAGAACGCTGATGTTTGCTGAGACTAGTCTGAGCCTTAAAATATAAATCACTGAATAATTAATTGCATTGTCAGAGAAGCTCAGATTGAAAAAAATTTAAAAAGAACTAAACTTCCCAATTTGGGAGAATTAATATCTATGTAAAGACAGGTGTAGCTTGTAAGTCCTGACCATCAACCAAATGAAACCAAAAATAGCACATTCCATTCTGAACACATTGGCTCCCTAAGTGAATTATCATAGTTATTCTTAAACTCCTTTCCTTTGAAAACAGCTACGATTTTCCCACAATTCAGAGCTCTAGCAAATCACGAGGCTGGTTTAACATGTGCTCTGGGCTTCTGCAGGAAACGTTAATTTGACAACTTAAAATGCAAGTTAAATTATTTGTATCAACTGTTCTTTTTTTTTTAAGTAAACTGCAAACAAAAGTAAAAGGTGTTACATTCCTTTTCACAACACAGATAATATACCAAAGCATAATAGTAAAAAAAAAAAAAAAAAAATCAGTATACCAAGAATGAAGGGTTAAAATATGCTTACAGAAAAGAAGTTAGAGCTGTCACAGAAATTTTAAGTTAAAAAAAAAAAAAAGCCACTGTGACCAACAGCTACAGAAAGTCCTGTTGCAGTTCAACCAACATCCTAAATTCCTTTCTTTTCATTTGGAAAAACTCTGGTTTTTACATTTTCTATCCTCATCAATTGCTACAGCCAAGGTCAATTGTAATGGTAATGTGTACTACCTTTTTAACCTTTAAGGGGAAGAAACATTCGAAGCTCAAGTGTGAGCCAAAACATTTTTCCTTTGGATTAGAATTAGGTATTAAAAACCAAAAAGAAAAAAAAAGACAGAAAACAAAGACATTCTGTGATATCTGACTGCTAGATTCCTACCGATCATTCCAACTATTTCCTGAAGTCCTTTGAACTTATATACTGACTACCTAAAATCAGTGGCTACAATCATTATGACTCATTTACAAGTGTCCTCTGAAATTTGTCACAGGCAAAGGGACCCACGGATCAGGAGATACAGAGAAGACAGTAACTGATTAACGTATAAATAGCTACTGGGTTAGTTCCTTCGCTTGGCAGCTGCTGTGGTCTGCCCACAATTCACATGTGAAACACAACCCCTAAAGTGACCGTATGAGGAGACAGGGTCTTCGGGAGGCGGTTAGGTCACGTGGGCCAAGCCCCCACGAATGAGGGTGGTGCCTGTAAAAAAGACGCTAAGGCACTGCAAAGACACAGCTTTCTATGAACCAGGAAGGGGGCCCTCGCCACACCAGACCTAATGGCACCTTGAAACTGGGACTTGGGGGCACCAAACAGTGAGAAGCAGGAACTTTTGTTGTAGATGAACCACCCTGCCACTGGCTACGGCATGTTAGCCGTGGCGGGGTATGTGACTTATTTATGTGACGTGCCTCCGAGAGAAAAAGACATCCTTGAGCGAGTTTTTCCTCTGCTACTCAAGGGCACGGCCCTCCTGTTGAGGAGGAGGTAGGATGGGACGTGCACATGTATTCCGCTCTGAGAGCAATCGAGTTGATCATGTGCGGCTGCTATTTGGAGATACGACTATGTCAGCGGGCAGGGCCTTCTCTGTGATCTCTGCAGGGCAAACCACCTGCTCGGGCGCCGGCTGTTCTAACACTTGCTGTGGTGTAGGATTCGCAGCAAGGACTCGGAAAGCACCGGTTGACAAGACTTAGCAGCTCAAGACAGCAAATTAGCCGTTCCGAGAAAAGGAATCGGGAGATGCAAGTGTATCCTTGTGGCAAATCTCGTACCTCTGGGGCTTATTTCAATCGCTTAAAGAGCATCCACACCCCAAATGACCTCTGGGAGTAGCTGCCTGGGAGGGGAGGGGATGACACACAGAACACCCCAACATCCCGAGCCTGGACTGGGGGGAGCAGGAAGGGCTCACACAGCCTCCCCTGGCTCTGGAGAAAGGGCGTGACTGGAACCCTCAGCTGGACAAAGCCTCGTCCCTGCTTTGGGAGCCCTCCCCATTACGGCCCTGAGAAGGCACCAGGGAGAGGCAGGCCTGTCGGGGTGCTGTGGCCCCGCAGTCCTGCCAGCAGCAGGAGCTGACCGTGCGCGCAGGGGCGGCCCGGGCGTGGCGACATGATCCAAGCGTCCGCGGCCTGTGTCCACAATGGCGCTCAGGTCATTAGGAAGGGGTGGCTCACACGCCGCCCACTCCTGAGCCACAGGGGCACGAACCCGCAGCCTCCTGCAAAACGCCTCCTAAATGGTGCAGCCTCTCCAGCTGCCGACTTCCCGATTCTCGGCCTAAAAAGTCCCAAAGGCACCGTGTGGTGGACTTCTACATCAGGGCACACCCAAGAGGCTGGTGAGCCAGGGACCGAGTGGTGGCAGGGACAGGGGAGAATGGCAGGTGGTCTGCGCCCTCCAGGGCCACCTCTGGGCAACACACGGTCCAGCAGACGCAGGCTCGCAGGGCCCCACCGGCAGGAATGTCACCCAGTGCCATCCCGCGGATGCATCTGCAGGCCGCACGAAGGCCACCTAGAAAGCCACTGCTGCTCACACACCTCCCTGTCCTCAACTCATTAACTCCAAGCTCTCGAGCTATTGATTTTTCTAATTAGTTTCCAGACTACACAACAACATAGCGATTAGACATCCATACCCCTCTCAAAGTGATCACCCCAATAAGTCTATTATTACCCGTCGGACCCTGCTCATAGTTACTACAATAGTATTGACTATCTTCCCTGTGCCGGACTTTCTATCCTGTGACGAAGCTATTGATTTTTTAAACAATTTTATTTCCTCAATATCCAGAAAATTGACCTTTAGAAACTTGACTGGGCACTGGAGTTCCCACAGCGTTCATGGACTTAATACAAGGGCTCAGTTACACTAATTTAAAAAAAGAAGTGGGACAAGTAATCCTCAGGGTGATGGCTTGCTGACAGTCTGGGGACCCAATGGCAGGGTAAGATGTGGTGGCACCGCCTGCGCCGTGACCAGGGCTGCGCACGGTGCCGCGGGAAGGCTTGGAGGAAAGCGGCTGACTCTCAGAGGCTGATCAAGTCTTCGTCCCTGCCAGTCTGTCAAAGACCATGGCTCTGACAACCCGCTCCTGGGGACATGCTTCTCTTTCAAACAGAACCGATTCTAAAGACTCCTGGGGTCCATGAGGGAGTCTCTTTGTTCCTACTTGGAATCCAAGCCAAAAGCCTTCACATCCTTTCCCCTTTCATCCCCCGGCCTCTCTGCAGCTTTGCCCACTCTCGCTATGAAGACACTATGCCCAGGGCAGGAAATGCCACCACGACACACAGAACGCCCGACAAAAAACAGCTGACCACAAGCCTCAGCAAACGACCACCAGACAAAAACGCAGGGCAGAAAACTTTCAGATGATTATTTTTTTGGACAAAGGACTTGAAAATTCTTTCTCGGGCCATGTCCATCTGTTTGGTGCTTTGGTATAACCTGCCGTGGGACAGTGGTTACACGCACAGGCTCCAGAGAGACAGTGGTTCAAACCCCAGCCCTGCCATTTGTATCTGTGTGGTCTTAGACACGCTTTTGTTTTCAAACAAATTCTGTGCCTCAGTATCCTCATCTGGTCAATGGGAATAATAATCAAGCATTTATGACGATTAAACATGTTAATACATACAAAACATTTAGAATAACGTTCAATAAAGCTACGATGATGATAATTGTAGTTGAAAATTGCTTTTACATATATCCTCACCGTTGATCCCTCAAGGACCTAAGAGACAGAGGTTACCATGTCATCCATGTTTTACTGATGAGTATCATGAGGCTCAGTTAAATGATTTGCTTAAAACAGTCAAAATTTGAATGCTACTCTTTTAAATCTCAAATATATTGCCATTACACTGGATTAGTTATTAACACATGTAAAGCACAGCAAAATCACCCATTATAAAATACAGACATTATATTAATTCCTGAAGAGAAGAAAACTATGAGAACATCAGAGTACCAATTCTAGTAATTCATTCTTAGAATAAATAAATGATCAATTGATGGCAGAATTTCCTAACATAGTTAAAGCTGATTTTTAGATTTAGTGTGTAGCCATGTGGAACCCCCAAAATTCTGAGGTGAGGGAGGAGAAAGAAGATTTGTCAGTTCGTACTCTTCATAGTAAATTTTACTTTTTAGGAAAACAGGTGAACTTCCATCCTGAGAAAACTCAATACGCAAAAGTACAAAACTATAAGCTGAGTCACTCGTTACAGAGGGAACCCCCAAAGGGCTTAAACGTCTCAGTGTGAACCTTGTCATCTCACCGTGGCTGTAACTCATAAGCCAGTAGTGGACTTTTTGGTCACAGACATGTGGGTAACACTCAGGCCACCCCCTCTTAGATCTGGAAGGAGTTCCATCCTTCAGAATCCCAATCCACAGGACACTTAGGGGGAGTTTTGAGACAAGCAGAGACTAGTGAACAGAAATGACCAACTGATTAGGAGAGATTGTCCTTCTTTCCTAATCAGTTTTTTTAATAGAGAGCATTTGATTGGATCCCTGGGGCAAGAATTCTTTCACGACTAACATTCCTTCTAAGATCTGCATCTATTTCTAATTGATAGTTTGAATGTGTTAACCTTCAAGAACTTAGATTCACCTTCTATTTAATAAGATTAGCCTTTTAACTTATGAACCTAGTTTTGATTTTTAATATGCACTCTCTATACAAATCGTTCAAATTATTCCTTGAAATCATTTTTTAAAAGCATTTCGACAGATCTACATTAAGAACTAAATTTCAAGCAAAGATAGTATATGCTAAAAATTATAACCTTAGAAAGAGTCTGATAAACTCTCAATGACCAGCAAATCACACTGTACATATATCAGGGGGTTTATTTTTATTTTTTTTTTGTCAGCTTACCATCAGGGTTCTATCAAACATTTACAAAGGAAGTCCCCACAAGACTTCCTTTCACTTCATCTGGGCAACTCACAATAAAATGTCCCCACTAACAAGTCAACTGAAGAAACAGTCAACGGTTGGAGAAACCCCTTTCGTTTTAATTCTGAAGTTATGTTTTCAAAACAATATACATAATATTCTAGCAATATGTGTCTTAAAGCTATCCAGATGGAAATACTTTATTCTTTAGCTATGTACTTTAAAAAATCCCTAACATTTAAATACATCTCACCAGTGAACATTACTGAGAAAGTACATTATAAAATATTATTTAGGCCAAAGAAAGGAATTGATTCAAGCGTATTACATTTATTGTGCACTTTGTTTCTATTATTTTATTATTATTAGGGTATAACATTTAACGAAATAATTGTACCACTCACTTGCTACTACAAAGCCTGCCACCAGATGAGCTTAATTGTCACCTGTCACTCACTGATCGTGTTTTGATAGGAGTCTGCCAGCAGCTGATTGATGATGGTCTCTGTGCCGTCAAACCTCCCTGCTGATGCTCATCTGGATTGGCAGCCGCTCCCCAGCGCCAGCATCACCGCCTCAGCCCCACCTCAGACCCTCAGGCATCAGCTTCTCCTAAGGAGCTGGAAAGCTGACTCCCTCGAGTTCACGCTCCTGTGAGGATCTAATGCCTCTGCTGATGGACAGGAGGCGGAGCTCGGGTGGTGCTGTGAGCAATGGGGCGCAGCTGTACATACAGACGAAGCTTCACTTGCTTCCCCCGTGCTCTCCTCCCACTGTGTGCAGGTTCCTAACACATCAAGGACTAGTACCGGGGTCCTGTGGCCTGGGGGTTGGAGACCCCTGGACTAAATAACCCAACTCTTCGATATCAGTCAAATGGATGTTTCAGCTCCCGACCGCATGCCACCTGATTGCCCACCGCCCTGGGTCCCGCCTACAAAGTCAAGGCCACCGCACAGTTCCTCTCTTACCTGCTTCCCATCCAGGGTGTACAGGCGCTTCACCACTCCCGAGTCCAGCTTGATGGCGTCAGTGATGTCAGTGAGAACCTGCTCGAAAGAATGAGCCGTCTTCTTATTCAGCAGGATCCGGACGGCTTTCCGCGGCTTCACCCCGCTCCTGATGATGGTGACCAGCTTCGGCCGGATGAAATCCTTATTCTCCCGGACCTCGGAAGGGCTCCCTTTGGCGGTGGCCAGGGACGACACGGCGCGGGACGCCGAGGTGGTCTTCACGTTCACAGACCAGTTGGGGTTCACGTTCTTGGTGTACTCCAGTTTCTTAAAGGGCTCTATGGAACCGCACACGTAACTCTCTCCTAAGGAAGAGAGAGAGAGGTTTAAATCCACACGCAGGTAAACTCGTTTCCTTTTTCCTAGCCTGTGATATTTTTCTTTTCAACTTAGAGGCAAGAGCTAGTGCTGACTTTTTAAACAATGCAAGCACGCTTAATAATTAGAAAGATTTTGTGGCTTTCGTCCCAACAGACTGGTACCCCGGGGGTGAAAAAAATCAACATTCCTCCCTTTCTTCATCTTTAGATTGGTGATAGAAATATTGATATTCAGACAGGTATAAAACTGAATTCAAACTAGAAAGTATGCTTGGGATGTAGGGAGATTTATATTTGCAGAAAACTTCACAATCAGAGGTGTCTACCAGTTTTGCCACCTGAAATAACTTACAAACTGAAAATGGGTCAGAAAACAGCTTCTCCAAACAGCTTCGCGATTGGGACGTTTGACGCGAGTGTGGGCTAAACATTTTGTAAAGTCGAGTGAAATTCCGAAAGCAAGCAACTGCCCTTGCCCTGCCCCCATCCACAGGGCTGAGCACAGCTGTCCACACGCCCAGGAAGCCAGGCACACCTGTTTACAGGTAAAAGCTTTTGAGAGTGCTCCACCTACAAAGTGTAGCTTCATACACTGACCCCGCTACAAATGTAATTATATAAGGTGAGTAAGAACTGAGGACCCAAGGTAAGACACGGTGACTATAGTTGAGAACACTGTATCATGTAAAAGAGGGTTCTAGGAGAGTAGAACTTGAATGTTCTCACACACATACACACAAAGATAAATATGTGAGGTGGTAGATATGTTAATTGGGAAGAATCTTTTTGTAATGTATACATACATCAAATCATCATGAGGTGTACATTAAATGCCTTACAATTTTACTTGTCAATTTTACCCCAATAAAGGTAAATAAATAAATAGATGAAATTGTTATTGAAAATGACTCCTTAACAGAGAATTGCTCAATGAGAACACTCAGACTATTACATAGATATCAACCCCCCACACACACACACAAAAGCAATACACGTACCAAGCAGTGACAAATTATAAAAGGACTGATCTTGTATATATATATTTCATAAATAGTCAAAGCATTCTGAAATTAAAGGTTTTATAACGGTCTTGTTCTGTGTTAGCAAGTCTCTGGAACTGGGAATAGGTAGAAATGCTAGCAAGCCTTCATGACTGCAGGTACAGCGAACCAGGACTAATCCTGCTCCACCTGTTTGCTTGTATCTAAACCTTTGTTCTGTTTTTACATTCATAGTGCAAGCATCCAAGGCCATGGGATAAGTATTCTCATAAAAATAACCGAACGAGGGTTTCAAAGATAGAACAAGGCAGTTACTGAGGTTCTCATTTACTTTGCAAATGGTCTTAGAATAGACTCTGCACATACAGTGTGCCTCACTACGAGTGTACAGACAGTATCCCTTCAGCAAACCCTCTTTCTATTCACCTAGCCAATCATGACTGGTCCCAACTATGCTGTTCTCAAGATTTATGTACGTAGATATCGAAAACATGCGTGGGGGACTGCAAGGATGGGGTGTTCCGAAAGGCTTTGGGGCGTGACAGTGTATATGTGACAGAGGGAGGAGAGAACTGGAAGTCTGGGCTCCAGACCTGGCTTCTCCAACCACGTGACCATGGGCAAGTCCCCTAGTTTTCTCATGGGGTAGTTTGTTCATCTGTCAGACCGAGGCTATTCCAGTGGCCACTTTCATCTCACCAAGTCTTGGTGAAGGTCAAGTTAGATAGTAGAGATCAAAGTGATCACAAACGCAAAAGTGCGACACAAGCAAAAATCATCCCAAACTGCGATAAGCCTACAAGGAAAATTTAAAAATGAAATTACTAGAAATCGATAAGCGAGTCTCATAAGGTGTTCGCTGTTTCCAGCTACACAGGTACCAGTAGACATCACTGAAAGTGAGGATGCCCTAAACATTCCCCAAGAAGACACAGCCCGTATCAGGTGACAAAGCCCATCTGTCACCATTCCATGCTAATCGGAGATGTGCAATTGTCCAATCATTTGTTTAGGGTACATACTAAGCTAATAATTAAAAAGATAACGTGAAGGGGCTTACACCTCAACAAAGAAGAAACTTTTTTACTTTAGAAAATAGTTAGAAAAGAGAAGAGTTTTAAAGCACTTCTATACCACGATGGAATGGGCCATTGAAAGAGAAAAGAAATACTCTCCTACCGTCTTCTTGGATCACACACACAGAACTTTTTTAAACTTTCACATCTCTGAGCTAGTCATATGGGTTTGTTTCAAGGAACAACAATGAGAAGAAACTCGCATTTAATCTGTGCTGTCACTCTGAGGATTCTTTGCCTGGCTTATCAGATTTAAAGACTGGGATGAGATCTTAGAGAGGGTGTGAGACTGCAGTGTAGGATGACACTATGCTAAGAGGAAAGTGACAGCTAAAGGGAGAACCAGGACTGGGGCCACCAGACCGAACGTTACACAACGTTCACACAATGCAAGGCTGTCATTTAAAATCCACTTCAGCGGTCAGGAATTCAGAAAATGTCAGGATGGGTTTCCTCATGTAAATGAGCTTCTATTAATACTAAATTGTGCAAATATACTTACATTAGATCCATTTGACCCCACATTTTGGTTACTTTTATTTTAATCGTAACTCTGAACTTCTCCCTACCACTAGACATCTGGCCTCTGTTTTAATTCAGTTAAATTAAAATTGATTGTATTTTATGATCTTGTAAAAAAAATAACTTTTTCATGTGATAATATCCCTATTAATTATAAATTAAGAAATCATAATTGTTCTGAATGGGAAGAATACATAGTCTTGATTTGGTCAAATAGTCCTGGATATCCAGTATTTAATCTCTTCTTTATTAGGGCTGAAAGTTAAGAGATATGTTATATTCTTGAATAGAGAATCAATAGATTGCCTCCAAGTCCTAACATGAGGTATGTGTGTTAAAGCCCATTGAAAAATAACAAAATAAAACCTACAATTGCTTATAAAAACTTATAACTGATCATTATAAAACTTGTAATTATTCTTTTCATGTACCCTAAGCCATCCCAAAGTTTTATAGTGTAATTTATACTGAAACCACAAAATAAAAGTTTATTATCTAAACTAAGGGATAGTTGAGCAAAATAGCCCGTGATAATGTGATTTATAATAAGGAATATACATTTGGTCTTCACATGGTTTCTGGCACAGAGCACCCAAATACCCTTGGCTTTTCCTAAGTGGCAAAAGCAACACAGTGTCCTGATGTGGACACAAACCCCTCTAAACCACCCCGAGTTTATGTTAATGAGGCGATTACTAGAAGGCACCTAAGGCCGGAGGCTGGATGCCAGGGGAACCAACCATGTGATTAGAGGATTTAAACGTTCAGTCCCACCCGCTGGCCTCCGGGAGGGGAGAAACAAGGTTGAATCAGTCTCCAATGGCCAATGACTTCATCACTCATGCCTGTATAACGAAGCCTCCCTAAAACCCCAGGAGGATGGGGTTTGGCAAGCTTCCTGCCAGCGAACACATGGAGATTTGGGGAGAACATCACACCCAGAGTGAGCAGAGAAGCTCCAAGCCCTTTCCCCACCCCTTGCCCTGTGCGGCTTTCCATCTGGCTGAGTGATATGCTTTATAATACACTGGCAATCCAGGGAGTAAACTGTTTCCATGAGTTTTGTGAACCGCTTTAGAAAATTAACAGAACCAAAGGATAGCCAAGCCATCAGATGGCAACCTGGACTTGCAACTGGCATCTGAAGTGGCGTGGGGGACAGTCTTGCAGCACTGAGCCCTTAACCTGTGGTACCTGATGCCATCTCCGGGAAGAAAATGTCAGAATTGAGTTGAAATGTAGGACATTCAGCTGGTGTCAGAGAGAATTGCTTGGCATTTACAGCCCAAAATGTGCTTTCAAAGTTTTGAATTACTTATTGTAGGTGAAGTTAAATAAGGATGGAAAACGGTCAAGTTCATGGATGATTTAAAGGAAATAGAGGTGGAGCTGCAAGTTACCAAACACAATGACTGGATGGTCCATTATCATATTGTCAGTTTTATTCCAGTTTATTCAAGCCAAAATCTTCACATTAAGACTGATCATCAACTTGAAATTTAACACTCTGGGTGTCCATGACAAAATATCAAGAACTGCAGAAACAGCATCTGTCTGACTTGCTATGGTATCTACAAAAGCCAGGAAACTAATATTTGCTTTTAAGCAAAAACACGAGATAAAGAAAATGACAGTTAACAAAGCTAAAATAATGTAAGGCAATAAAGCGTGAAATCATGTTTGGGTCCAACCGATACCTCCCAAAATGTCAAATACAGTCATTTCTTCCTTGAAAAATTTAGGTTATTTTTGGGACTTTAAAGAACAGAATAATTGCTATGTGAGCATATTAAATAATTTGTAAAATAATGAAGGGTCCATGTTTTGTTTTCAAAAAAATCACATGTGCATTTTTAAAACTATTATATTGACCATTATTATTTACTATGTGGAAATAAATTTTCCTAACAAAGTTTGGTATTTAAAAAAAATCTGCAAAGGTTAATTCTACTTGGTCATAGGCTCTCATTAGGAAATTAGAAGATTTCTACTTAAAAGAGATTCTCCAAGTCACTATTGAAAACTCCCGTAATATGGTAATCAGCTCACTGGTTGACCAGATCTGTGGTGAGCGGGTCAGGAAGATGCTGCCAGAAGAGGAGATTCTGGACATTGGCCGTTTCCCCTTATTGCTGGAGGGTTTCACCGCCTGAGAGCTGTGACTTGTCAGTTCCAACTGTGACGTCATTTGACCTCAGGCTGAAGGTGACTCAGCCTCCATTTCTCACATTACTAACGCCTGCTGCTCCCTCTTCTAGGACTCCTCCATGTTCTAAATGTGGCCTATTCAAAAGCGTCGTACGTGAGGGATACCCTCACGTAGTAATTTTTCCAGAGTATAAACATCCTCATCGGAAACTCCGATGATTCAAACTTACCACTGGGAGTTACAGGAAGAGCTGGGAAAGCTCAACTATATAGTGAACCTTCTGAAATGGAACTGGGTTAAATTACACGAAAGACATTATTTACAGGATAAAATATCATAACGCGCCCTCCGGATAGTACATTTTATGAGACTGTCTCAGATATACACAAGAACATTTCATAATCCACCTGGAAGTCACCGGTTTAAAAAGATGATTTTGAAGATGCTATTAGAGGCAAGAAGAAAGATTCCCAAAGGCACTTAGGGATCATTCTTCCGTGGACGTTTCATAATAAATAGTACATAAAAATAAGCTTACAGAAAATAAAGTTTGAATCTGTATGTCAGGCCTGTAGAAAACATCGACTTACCAAATTCAAAGCAACAGAAAATTAATATAAAGGACAAAATGAGGAGATCCATTTTTTTAAAAATTCAAAACTGATATAATTGAAAAGTAAGGAAACTAAAATAAAAACGGAAAACAGACTAAGGATCTGTATCAGAACAATGGGTTAATATAATGCGCAAACATATTAAAATTTACTAAAATGGAAGGTACTAAAATATATGACAAACAATAAAAAGACAATGAAATATAAATATAAAATACTAGAGATGCCGTAAGTTGATAACGACGCTTTTGGAAAACAATACGGCAAACTGTATTGGAAGACATGAAACTGTTTATTCCCATGGCTAAAAATGTCTCTAAACAAACAACAGAACAACCCATAACAAAAACTGCAACAAGTAGATACAGCGTTGGCCCTGAAACATAAAAACGTAAAGCAACCTCCTAAAGATGTCTGGTCAAGATGACAGAGTAAGTAAACTCTGTACTTGCGTCCTGTCACAACCACATCAAAACTACAGCTAAACTACAGAACAATCATCACTGAGAATCATTTGCAGTCTCACTGAACAGAAGTCCTGCAACGAAGGACACACAGTTGAGACTGGCAGGAGGGGCAGAGGCACAGAACGAGCTGGTTCCCCACACCCATGTGTGGTGTTGTAAAGTCGAGAGGGAGGAGCAAGGGGTCTCAGCCCCACAGCAGGCTCCCCAGCCCAGGGTTCCAGTGCCAAGGAGAGAAGTCCCCACAACTGCTGGCTGCAAAAACCAGCAGAGACTGTGGCTGAGTAAGAGGAAAGCAGCTGCAATCCCAGGCATTTCTCTTAAAGGGCCCACATATGGACTTACTGACAGACTCACTTGTTCTGTGTTCCAGGGCTGGGCAGCAGCTTCAAAGGTGCCAGAGACATATGGGGAGGAACTAAATTGTCTGGATTCAGGGTGAGGGCTGGAGGGGCAGCTTTCTCCCAGACCAAAGTTTCTTTGTTGAGCTGTCACCCCTCCCAACCTGGTGATGGAGGCAGCAGCCATCTCTGAATCGCCATCAACCTGGCTAACACCATTCATGGGCCCCACCCTGGTGACTCCCTGAGAATCTGCCCCACCCAACTTGCAGCCCCATCTAAGCCACTTCCAGTGGCTCTTCCATACAAACAACCTGGCTTGGCTCATGCTACAGACTTTTCTAAAATCTCTCAAAAGTTCACAAACCCCAAACAAGTAGCATCTGATCTCAGTGTACCTTATACCTCTTGTTGAGCAGGCCAAGCCCGGCACTAGTTATAGCAGGACTCACTTTGCAGCTTAGCCTCTACCAGGCACCTAAAAGCCCAGTGCAGATGGCATTGTGGTTCATATCAGGTGGCCTTGAGCACAGCTCAGGTAGAGGCTGAACTTAGCCTGTGGCAGGACCCCTCCCAGAAGATCCCAAGGCCTGCTCACCCAATGGCCAGCTTCAGACACAGCTGGGATATCACCTGGACACCTCCAAGGATGACAAACCCAAAGGGCAGACTGAGCAGACACCAGAGCCCTGGCTAAAGTGAACCCTGCTCTGTAGGGTCAGCCTCTGCACAACAGCTGCTCCTCTGTAGTCACAACCAGTCCTCACAACTGATCAGCCTGAGGGTCAATCCCTCTCATTGACCTGCAAACAGTAATCAAGGCTCAACTACAAGAGAAGGGCATACACACCCCACACAAAAGATACACCTGGAACATCAGATTCAGAAGACTGTACCACTGGGCCCACAGTATATCTACTGTATAAGGCCACTCTACTTAGACCAGAAGACATAGCAGCTCTATATAATACATAGAAACAAACACAGGAAGGCAGTCAAAATGTGGAGACAAAGAAATACATCTCAAATAAAAGAACAGAACAAAGCTCCGGAAGAAGAATTAAATAAAATGGAGACAAGCAAACTACCAGACACAGGAATCCAAAACACTAGTATTAAGAATTTTCAGTGATCTCAGTGAGTACTTTAACAAAGAGATAGAAAACATAAAAATGAAGTTAGGAAACATGAAAAAGAACCAGTCAGAAGACTACAACAACTAAAATAAAGAATACATTAGAAGAATCAACAGATTAGATGAAACAGAGGTTCAAATCACCAATTTGGAAGATAAGATAGCAGAAAACACCTAATCAGAACAGCAAAAAAAAAAAAGAAAGAAAGAAAAGAAAGTATCCCAAAAAATAAGAATAGTTTAAGGGGCCTCCGGGACAACATCAAGTGTACCAGCATTTGCATTATACTCATAGAGGTACCAGAGGAGAAGAGTGAGAACAAGAAATTGAAAATCTATTTGAAGAAATGCTGATGGAAAACCTCCCTACCCTGGAGAAGCAGATAGATACTCAAGCCCAGGAAGCACAGAGTCCCAAACAAGATGAACCCAAACAGGCTCACACTGAGACACATCATAATTAAAATATCAGAGGTTAAAGACAAAGAGAGAATCTTAAAAGCAGCAAGAAAAAGCAGTTAATTTCCTACAAGGGAGCTCTCAGACTATCAGCTGACTTCTCAACAGAAACTCTGAAGGCCAGAGGGATTGGCATGAAATATTCAAAGTAATGAAAAGGAAGGCTCTACAACCACAATTCTTCTAGCCAGCAAAGCTATCATTTAAAACCAATGGACAGATAAAGAGCTTCCCAGACAAGAAAAAGCTAAAGGAGTTCACCACCACCAAACCAGTATTACAAGGAATGTTAAATGACTCCTTTAAGAAGAAGAATAAGATCAAACATATGAACAGGAGAATGGCAATAACTTTATAATCCATCAATAATTACTTTAAATGTAAATGTATTAACTGCTCCAATCAAAACACAGAGTGGATAAGAAAACAAGACCCTTACAAATGCTGCCTGCGAGAGACATGCTTCAGGTCACAGACACAAGTGAAGGAAGGACCCAGCAATTCTACTTCTGAGTATTTACCTGAAGAAACCCAAAACACTAATTTGAAAAGACAAGTGCACCCCTACATTCACAGCACACTATGTGCAATAGCCAAGATATGGAAGCAACTGAAGTGTCTAGCAATAGACCAATGGTACACATACGTAAGGAATATTCCTCAGCCATAAAAAAGAATAAGATCTTGCCACCTGCAACAACATGGGTAGACCTAGAGAGTATTACGCTAAGTGAAATAAGTCAGACAGAGAAAGATAAATACCATATGATTTCCCTTATACATGGAATTTAAAGAACAAAATAAATAAACAGAACAGAAACAGACTCAAAGATACAGAGAACAAACTGATGGTTGTTAGAGAAGAGGCAGTGTGGGGGGGGTGCTGGATGAAAATGGTGAAGGGATTGAGAATTACAAAGTGGTAGTTATGAAACAGTCATGGGGATGTAAGTACAGCACAGGGAATATAGTCAATAAAACTGTTATAATTATGGATGGTAGCAGATGGGTACTAGACTTATTGGGGTGATCGCTTGTTAAGTTATGCAAATGTCTGGTCACTACGTTGTAAACCTAAAACTAATACGATATTGTATGCTAACCGAAATCGAAAAGTAAAATCATTGTTAAAAGACATATTAAGTCCATTTTGAAGCAGACAGTTAAGAATGTTGTTCTTGGTTTACATGTAAGTGGGCGTGTATATATACATACATGCATAGGTAGACACATTGTATACACACTCATTCATACATGTACACTTCTGCCTCATCGCCAGCTCTCTCAACACACTTAAACCAAATTTAGGCATAATAATCTGTGTAATAATAATAAAACAGTGCAGGTGACCACAACATCATTTTAAATAAAGAAACGCATGTATGTAACTGTAATTCAGAATTTTTAGTCTGAGATAAGTGAGAAAGAACAAACCTAAAATAAACAATTACAAATCAAATATCTTGTCGCTGCACCCATTAAATAGATTTCATTTAAAGCTCAAACATCATCATATTGGAAGGGGAAATGAGAAGCTAAAAACATGCTCTGAAGTTTAGACAAAATTAGTATGTAAAGTGAGAGATATGAACCTCATGAATATGAAGCAATGGTTTGCATTTTCACAGACTAAGCAAAAATATAATCCACAGAGAGGGAAACTGAAATGAATTTCTAGCTATTACAACACCAAGTGCAGCTGCATGCTAATTATGAATGTTTTAAATGAGAAAAAATCTATTTAAACTGCATTTCTTTTGAAAATGCAGCTAATATGTGAACTTATACACTGTACTGGAGTTACCATTCATTCAATCAGAAAATAAAAAGTATTTCTCTCCAAGAAGTAATCTTTTTAATATCAGAATATTCCATCAGCAGTTACTTCACCTTGATTGGGGAGAAAAGTATTTGGAGACAGACAAAAATATTAAAGTGCTTCTGGGAGCAGTTTCTGCCATTCCTGGAATTAAGTCATGGTTAAAAACATGTGTTTTCAAGAAGCTCACACAATGAAATTTCACTTAAAAGCCACAAAGAATACCTGACTCGGTACCCTGCTAGTGGCAGTCAAGCTCCAGCTGTGACACCAGCCTTCCTGGCTTCGAACCCCAGCTCCACCATTTCTTGCTGCGTGACCTTGAACACATCACTTAACCAGACCGTGCCCTGCTTTTCTCGTCTTAGTATCAGGGTGATAGCAGCACGTACCTCCCAGGGTCACCATGAGAATGAAATGTGCTCACGTAGGCCCGACGTGTGCTCAGCGGTGGACAGCTGTGGTTGCTACCGCCAGTCAGGACAGCAGTCAGAACGCAGGCGTCCTTGCGTGTTGGTATAAAAGCTGACAAAGATGACTGGGAAGCATACCCCGACTTTGCTGGTCCCTGAATGTGAAGTACGGTCATTTCCCACTTCCCACATCCTCTCCTTGGTGGATGGAATCATGGGAATATCTCTGGCAGTTTCTCAATAAAGATCAAGTCTGGGTGGGGAACTGACCGAAGTGCCCCTCCCCCCAGAGGCTGCCGACGTGCCTGCAGAAAAGCGTGAGGACTCAGCCTGGCCCTCTTAGCATGTGCTTTGGGCTCCTGGCACACTTCCCTGATGACACCATCAGCCCTCAGAGGGACAGGCTGGTGACGCCCCATGCACCTGACTTCGCATTTGATCTTTATCCAGACCCCTTGGAATAGCCCACCACATGTTTTCTTTATCCTTGTCCTTTCTGAAGTCAGGAAAAGGACATGACACAAAAATCAAAGCTCGATGCAGAAAGAGTTTGTGTTCATCCTTCCCCTTTAATTTACTGGAAGTTCCAGCAGCTGAATAGAAGGAAAAAGGCCAAGTCTACAGGCATCTTGGCAGGGAGACGATGTGAATTCCCATAAAATAAACACACCAAAGCCAGGTTCCCCCACACCCTCAACATCCACTCCTACTGTGAAAGCACTGGCATCCCTGCCAAGGGACAGAGGGAAGGAAACTGGGAGAAAGACACAGAGCCCTCAGCCCTGTGTCACATACAAACTCTGGCTCCAAAGGAGGACAAGAGGGTTACCATGTGCAGTCAGGGTGGAGACACCCAAAACTCCACGGGAGGCTGAAAGAAAAGCCTCCTGCTACCTGCACAGGAGAGGGAGGTCATTACACGTGTCATACACGATGTATGGGATCCCTCCGGGATCCAATGAGACCGCGGGGCCTGGGCCAACATGTTCTGAGTAAAGACAGACTCAGGCTGAGATCAATACTTCCAGCCTCCCAACTTCCTTTCCCACACTCCTTTGTGCTATGAGTTCCTTCATCAGGACCTTGAGAGCTCGGTCTTAGGAAAAACTATTCTCTAAAGAGGACGTGCCACCTCGTTCACACCTTGGCATGAATTTAACCCCAGGTGCTCCTGTGCAAGTTGTTTTCCTTTGCTCATTATTTCTAAGGTGATTAGAGGCTTCTTTATGCCCCTCTCCAATGGGGTTAGCACTAAGGCACGTGCAGCTCCGAGTAGGGGACCAGAGCACAAGACCCTGGGCCTCATCCACGGACCCAAAGACCCCTACTTCCACATGAATCGTCTAAAACAGACAAGTACTATTCACCTAGACTGGACTTAAAAATATGAACGGAACGAACCAGTGCCTTTACATCCTCAAGCACCACAGAAAAGACAGCCACCCTCTAAACTTAAAAGGAAGCTTCGCATTGGCCAGGAGTGGTCAGAAAACCTCATCTGTGGTCCAGCATCACCACTACCTACCATGTAAACCACAGACACGTCACTGGAATGTTCTGGGCCTCAGCTTCCGGTGATAAAATGAACGGGTTTGATACCTATCTACGTAAGGTCCCTTTCAACTCTTAAAATTTCGTGATGCATTCATTATTTTCAGTTCAAATAGTTTCAGACACCGCCGTAGCCAGAGTTCAGGGTGCACCTAGACATGTATATGAACTATGTGATGAAAGATGTAAAAACGGGCTCTTAAAACTAATCTAGCATGAGTGTGAGAACACACTAGAGTGCGTATGACCCGTTTTCCCTCAGTTCATTGTTAGGAGCTTGCTTTCCTTTTGTCTTCATTTTATACATTAGTTTGTTTTGTTTCGTTTTGTTTTGTTTCGATTTTATACTACAGTACATCGACGTGAACTCCCAAACGTGGGAAACAGTAAGGATCAGAAATCTAAGGCAGATGCTACCTCCTAGAGATCACAGGGGAGCCGGTGAGGCCAGTGTGGAAATGTGAGAACCGTCCAAGGGTCACTGGGGGGTTACCCCGTGGCACTCACCTTCCACCAGCTGGTCCAGGCTGGAGATCTTCTTGAGCCCATCGATGCTGTAGATCGTCCTCACTCCCTGGGGCAAATTCACGTTATCCGACAGAGTTCGGGTCAAATCCGCCAGCAGGGCCTCAAAAGAGCGGAAGCGGTCTGGGGAGATGGCGTACACGATGCCCTTGAAGTAGCGGTCTCCGTTCCGGTAGAAACGCACTTTCTTGGCCTTCTTCTCGGAGCTGAGGGTCTGCAGCGTGCGGGTGCGGTAGAAGCTGCAGTGGGCGCTGTGCGTGGGGCTGGGCAGCCCGTTCACCCGCGACCCTCTGCTGTACCTCTGCGCCTTGTCCCGCTCGTCAAAGTGCTCCAGCTCCATGTCTCTGCCGAAGGACATGATGGAGTTCGAGTGGAACCTGTGAGGCCCAGAGACAAAGACAGAGGCACACGCGGGTGTTATTTTAAGACGGTGATTTGAAAGGCTGGGCCCGAGCGCAGTGGGTGGAAATCGCGCTATAATTGACGGTATATTTAATAGGGGTGACCGAGCTGGGAGAGAAGAAAGACAACACAGAAACAGAAAGGACAGGCCCAGGGGAGACGGTTTGTTTACCAGCCCCAGTTTTGTTAAAAACACCTCCTAGGGACCGACCTCCGACGGCACATCACGCTTTGAACAGCTATTATTTCCGATCGTCACGACGAACCTCTCCAAGTACTATTATCCCCGACTTGCTGCTGAACAAACCCAGGCCCAGAAAAATTCCTCCTGTTTCCCTAAGTAATACGGTTGAGCAATGCTTGGACCCAGAGCCCCAAGTCAGGTGTGCCTGGCCCCCAAACCCAAGGCTGCGTACAGAGCGGCATGCGACGTGGCAGCAGCAAACAAGCCTTTCCGAGTCACGGTAGGCCGACGACACGCAGTGATGGGTGGGGGGCGGGGAACCAGAAAAGGGGGGCCCCTTTCACAGTCAGATTGCCAGCATCTTCCGTGGTATCTGTGCTGCACACGGCCAGATGGAACGGAAACAGAACCCATCTGTAACCTCGACCCGCTTAAGGAAGCTCTTCCAGCACATCCCCGTCGGTATTCGATAGGAATTATTTTACAAAGGGAACTCACCCTAACTCACCTACTTCCGTGGGTGCTCCAGATAAACGGGAGTGGAAAAGAAGAAAAGGGAGTGGAGAGGAGGGAGAGAAGCACGAAAACCACCCCCACAGCAGGGAGGGACAACTGAGACGTCCTCCTCCCAGGGCTGCGCCTTCCCTCCACCAATGCACTCCTGCCTCGCGGCTGGGGAAGTCAGGACTTACAGGTGTTGACGGGGACTCGCCTGGGGACAGACTGTGCCACCTTGAGAAGTCTACTCCATAATGACCTTTAAGCCTCAAATTCCTCCCTCGCACCTGGGACGGACAACAGCACCCACCTCGGGGTCCACGTACACTGTCACACAAGGTCGCAGACACGTGGCACTGAGCACAGTGGCTAGCACATAATGGGCAGTAAATATGTTTTCTTTAATAACATCTGCTTTTCTGTGCCTGATGTTGTCACAGAAAGAACATGTAGGAACAAAATCTCCACCTTCTGCGAAACGGAGGTGCCTGGGAGTCCTCCTGATTTCCCTTGTGACATTCGGAAAGAGATGCCTGCACCCCCACCCCCATTTTACTGTCTATGGCGCCCGGTCATCAGCACAGTGCCCCTGGGATTCATTCATTTTTGCTAAGGGACTCATGGATAAAGGCTTGTGGTTGCTACCCCTTGCAGGGCCAGCCATGGTCATCAGGTCGATCCAAAAAAGTAGAAAATCCTCAGCATTCAAAGGAAAGAAAGCCTAAGGACAAAATGTCAGGCATGGTGAAATAAAATATAGGGGCAATGGAAAAGTGGGGGCAAGAACCTACAGGTGCTCCCTAATCTCCCCCATGCAGATGATGTCCCCTTTCCAAAGGTTGGCCCAGGCTAACCCAAAGCACATTGCCAAGCCTCGCTGACCCCTCTGTGACCTACAGGACATGGACCTCGGGTCCATTCAGAGTGGCTAAAAATTCCTGCTCAAAGCACTGCTAGAGACTGTGTCCTCCTGAAGTGAATGAAGTGCAAACAGCTAAGATTTATTGAATGTCTTCGAGGTCAGACAATGGTATAAAAAGTGCTACCTACCTCACTCCTGATTATACTACAGTCACCTTCAAAGGACTCCCCATGGGAAACTATACAGCAACACCAGTGTCTAGTCCACCCTTGAAAGCCATTTTGGGACTCTTTTTCTGGAACGGCTATCAGGGCTGTCATTGTCTCCAAAATCTGACAATTAAGTTCACGAACTTGCCACCGCACACTTACGTGGGCAGCGCTGTACAGACAACTGGGTAAGGCGTTACGACAGTAATACTCAGCAGTCGATTGTGCAATATACTAAAAATTCTCTTCTAAACCTCATGACAATCCAGGGAGGTATGAAATGTTATTGTGACTGAGGGGGAATATGGGATACGTCTAAGGTTCCAAAGACCTAATTGAGGGAGTCAGGACTTGAACCCAGATTGACTCTGTCTCTGAGCTGGCCCTCCCTCCTTGCCGCCCCATGTGCTGTGTCCCAGAGGCCAAGACCCCCTGAGAGTGGACCCTTGTTATGTGTGGAGTAGGGGTTTTTTAAGTCCTCGCTCCTAACGAGCTCTGTGACCTTGGCCAGGTCACGTAACCACAGAAGACAGATAGAGGCGGCAGTGGTCACCAGGCCATTGGGGTCTCCACCTGCTCATGATGCTACAGCTGACCCCCAACTGGGGCAGGGAGAGGGCGCAGCAGAGTGTGGTGTGAATCTTGAATGATCATTAAGTTCAGTGTATTTTTGTTCTCCAAGTATGACAACTACCTCATGCCTCTTACTAACTCATAATGGTCTAAATTTGCATCTTCCAGGAACGGTTACAGCACAGACAGGTAGGCAGGAGCTGGTTCCACTGATTTGGAAGTTAAATCACTTCAAAGCAATTATCAGTTGATAGCCTGTCCTTCAGGCAGCTCTTAAGTAACAGAGCCAGTATTTTGTCCATGATAGCCTAACTCCTCCTACTTTTAAAAATGTCTGTGTTTTGAAAAGGAGGGCTTTTGTCTTCCAAAAAGCTGAGTGTGGAGACGAAACTGTCAAAACTCGTGCCAAGTCACTAAACTCCTCACTCTGTAAATTATTATGAAGGCCAGAGTGGACTTTGAAGGCTCTGCCTTGCTTTCAAAGCCCGTCATCATTCTTCTAACCCCAGGGCTCCCTCCCAAATCTACACACACCCAAAGGACACAGGTAGGGCGCTAGCAAGGGACGGCAAAGGCGCATCACCAGAGAGTGCCCATCGCGTCGGAAGGGGTGCTCATCCACCACAAATAACTCAGCAGTCATCGAGCAAACAGGCCTCGGAACCCAGAATTCCACAGCAAATAGAAAAAAGAAAGAAAGAAAAGAAGATCCATTTAAAATAGAGAAAAGTTGGTTTTGTTTCCTTTTCTTGGCATCCTGACCTCAGGTGGGGACCACCTCTCCCGCTTCGATTCACAGCATTGATGTCGGCGACAAAGGAAAACCACACTCACAGGGAACTCGTTTGCAGTGCTACCGCGAACACTCAGGGACCGTCACCAACCACACCGCACACCCCAGCGTTCCTGCAGTGGCGTGTGGCATCCCTATGGTGCTCCTGCCCTTGCCTTGTCTGGTTTGGCTCTCTCCGGGGGCTTACTCACACACGTGAGCCAGGAAGCGTCACGGGGCTCCCACAGTCTCCCACTCTGTGACAGGAAGCCGGCTAAAGACACGGCCACATGTTCCCAGACCATAGGTGGCTAAGAGCCTGGGCCACATGTGTCCTGGTCCCAAGAAGGTGACCACACAGCCTTAGCCACAGAGGTCACAGACACTGGGGTGCTAGCATCCTTGCTTCTTCCCTTTGGGATTTCTCCCCATTTGGGGGGCCCTGTGGTCACCCTCCTCTAGATGGGCACATGAGGTCCTACTCCAAACACCCCCCACCCCCTGCCACATACACACACACCATAAAATCATTTGGCATAAATGCTACCACATCCAAATAGACGCTGGACCTGGACGTCCCAGGGCGTATTTTTGCCAGGGGGACGAGAATGCAAGCGGCTGGACAGGCTAGGATTCGAGGCGCGCACGTGACAGTGCGTGCACCGCCCTGGACCCAGGCATCACAGGCTGTGTGCAGAGCCTCTTCAGTGTTCCCACACAAAACCGCTCTTAAAATCCCCTCTGACCCGCATTCATGCGACATGTCACACCTAAAAAGCTGCCCTACTTTCCTTTCCTGTCGAAAGGCGATTTTTTTTTTTTTGGAACGTTCATAAAACGTGTTGAGGGAACAGCCCGCAGTGTGGCCATTGAACGCCTACAACCCGGACACACACAGGTGCGGAGAGGGGGCGCCGCTCTGAATGGAACCCTTCGTCCGCCAGGGCTCCTGCAGGCGCCGCCTGGCCAGCTCCGGCGGCCCCGCAAACCTGCTGTGCGAAGGCAGCCTCTTTTGTGGGGCAATGCGGGGTTGTGCGTGCGCTCCCGCCGGGGGGAAAATGCCGCTTCCCCTCCGCGTGCTTTTAGCACTGCAGGTAGTAATGTGTCCACAAGCAGCCGCGCTGTCCCCGAAGGAACTTGAGACCCTGCAAATGGACTTGCAACGCCCACACTGCAGCCACCCACCGGGCACTGGTGGCCCCGGCGCACGGGGAGGCGCACACAATGAGAGGCCTGGCCCGGCCACTCCTTCCGGGCGCAGACTCGGTCCTAGCCCCGCGGCCAGTCCTGACAATGACAAACACCGCGCCCAGCTCCTCCGGCCCTGCTCGCCTTCTCCGCTAACCACGCCGCCACAAGCCGGGAGGGCCCCGCTCGCCCCACTCCCCGTTTTAAGCCCGGTGTTACCAGACAAAAGAGGCAGGTGCCGGCAGCCCCGGGGCCGCGGGCACACACCGCCCCCGGCCGGCCGGGCTGGCCAGGCGGGCAGCGCCTTTCGAGGAACGGCGGGCCGGGCGGCGGCGGGGCGAGGGGGCGCCCGCCCTGCCCTCCGCGCCCCGCGCTCCCTGGCGCCCGGCCGCGGGCCTTCCCCGCAGCCCCTTTCCCCAGCGAAGGCAAACCACGCACCGGTTGGTGGAGAGACGCCGCCGCGGGTGTTTGCAGCCGTGCGCGGAGCTGCCTGCTGGTGCGGTCCTGCCGGGCTGGGCGCGGCCGGGGCTGCGGGGCCGGGGCCGGGCTGCGGGAGCAGCTGCGGGAGCGCGGCGTCGGGGCTGCGGCCGCTAGTGCGGGGATGTGCCTCGGCCGGTCCTCATTGAAATGCGGCGCTTCGCACAGCCTCACTCCAGCCTCTCTCCGGAGGAGGGCGGCGGCGGCGGCGGCGGGCGCGCTCCCTTTTCTTGCAGCGCCCCCGCCCTCCCCGCTCCCTCCTTCTCCTCCTCCGCGTGCGCGCCTTGCGCCCCCGCCCTTCCTGGCAGGGCGCACCCACCACGGCTGCGCCCCGGGCCCTGCTCCTCGGCGTGCGCGCTCCGCTGCGGCGACCTCAGGGCATCCGGCTTGCGCCAACCCCGGAACCTCCCCAGTCCCCGGGAGTAGTTGTCTGGAGATAGGAGCAGATCAGACGGGGGACCTGGGGACAGAGGGAGAGGGCGTGGATGGGGCTGGGGCTGAGCCAGGCACTGTGCAGGCCAGAGGTGCGGAGTGGCCCAGAGGTCAGACCGCCCCTCCCCCACCGTACACACACACACACGCACACGCACACGCACACGCACACGCGCACACACACACACTCGGATGTGACCTCAGGGTTTGACACCTTTCCCAGGACTATGGAAGCCCATGTGATGGCCTTGTCACTTCTTCTCCCAGGCATCACCCAGACCAGCCTAGACCTTCCCCCTGGAAGGCCCCCCTCACCCCCTTCATGGGGAAGGGGCAGATCTACACATAGATCCCACTCATCATCTGCACTTGACCCCAAGACATGAATCACCCTTGAAAATGTGACCTCTGCTCAGAGCAGACTATGTTGCAACAGGCCCTTGCTCACTTAAGAGCCAGGGTTCACTAAGGGACACCCTGGGGCTTCCCAACGCTGGCGGTCAGCGCTGGAAAGCCCCAGGAGCTGACAAGAGCACTCCCCAGGCAGGAATGTTCTCAGGGCCCAGGCTGCTCCCAGCTCCCTCCTCAGGCACAAAAGCCTCAGGCATGGGAACTGGTGGGCGACTCCCCTGAAACCTTGGCCTGCGTGGGTGTAGGGGGCAGCCTGAATTTGGGTCTGGTTAATGGACTGACTTTCAGACATGCCGTGGAGACACGCATTTCTTCCAAGCACGCGTACGTATACAAAACACGTATGTGTTTTTCTCTCTTCCTGAGCTTTGCACCTTTCGATAGAAAATCAAATTTTTATTTTTTCTCTTTTCCTCTGAGCCCAGTTATGTATTTGACTAATTATTAATGACTGTTCTGAAATACTTTCAAAGTATTATGGAAATACTAAATAATTACCATTTGGTATAAACACAGCTCAGATGAGATGCATATTGCATATTCAACAAGTGCTGCAATACTTATTTTTAAACTGTGGAATGGCCTGGGGACGAGAGTACAATGAACTCACCAGATTAGCTAAATACAAAGAACTGCGCCTCTTCCTTCCAAGGCTAACGCCGGGCAGTAACGTGCAGAGCAAGTCCGGAGCCAACCGCGTTTTCCTGAGAATGGAAATCGGAGCTTCTGCTTACCTTTCCGGGGACAAGTGCTAAACCAGGAAATGAATTCCATCTTCTAACCCCTGTGGAGAGCCTATCAGGGTCATTTCTTAAGCACTTCAAGGAGCTCAGCCCTACCTTCCCTCTTCCTGGCTCTTCTACCTGGGACACGCAGGGAATGTGTCCACAGAAGCACCTTTGAGTTTGATTCTCTCAGTTGCAGTGTGTCCTCACCAGGAACAGTTGGGCATCACGAACCCTTTCAGCATCCCTACCAATGGACAAGTGATCAATGAGTAGAAGAGCACCCTCATAGTCCCCACTGGCCACTACGCTGTGGTTCTTTCATTTAGTCAGGACAGCAAGCGGGTACGAAGTGGTTGGTACTCAGTGGCCCGACGATGGAAGTAACTACGGGAGTGCCTAAGCTACTTTCCAGGGTAGCCTTGGGCAACCCTAACTCCTATTCAATAATAACTCCGAATTGGAAACTCCTAATGCAAGTGATTCACCAAAACTGATGTTACTTCATTACATCACCAGGATACTGATGAAAGAAGTGACTGGAATGAACACATCCTCTCCCGTGAAAATCCGAGGTTAACAGAGAGCTCCTTCCAGGTCCCCAAAGCTAAGGTCATTTAACTTGTGGCCCCAGTTGCTGATCCATGCAGTCACAGATCTGCATCTTGCAAGATGACTGTGGCTTGGCCACTGTGTGGTCATTGGCTCCTTTTAACTCTGTGCTTGCTTTTGGCCTCAGTCTGTCCGAAGTTTCACCACATATGGGAATTCTCTCCATAGTTAAGTGGTCTTTCAGTCCCTGTTCTGTGGCCTCTAAAGGTGACACATGTGACAAAAGTGACATAAGATTTATCCTCTGAGAGTTAGTATAGATCAAGGGTTTCTAGACAAAATAGCTGAGATCTTTAAGAATGATTTTGTAATTGGCCATTTACTTCTGGTTGGCATTCCAAATTTGCTGTAGATCCAAGCCCCACAAGGGTCTGGGCCTGCATGGAGGAAGAGACCCTGTCACCCTGAGATGCCTTTCCTAAGCAGACAAAGAGCTTCCCAATGCCCATTTCTCCTGCCCCTGACAGTGGTTTCCTTCAGCAGAAGGAAGCTCAGCACGGCCCACTGCCCTGCGGGGCAGCTCCTCAGATTAAACCAAGAGCCACTGTCCAGCCACATCCGCAGTGTCCCCCCCGTCCTCTCTTCGGATCAACAGAGAACAAATCTAATGGCCCTACCCTTTGCTTCACAGCCTATTATAGTCTAACAAATTCTACTCCTCATTAACTAGGATTCCCAGCCCTTCAAATGTTTCTCATATGACATGATTTACAAGTGTCAGTGATATGCAACTGTCAGTACCTCCCTCGACATCTGCGGCTCAGAACTGGCCCCGGCCCAGCCGGGGTGGTCTGACTTCAATGCTTCTCCACACATTGCTCCTATTAGAGGCGCCTAACACCAAGGCAGCGTCTCCGGCCCACGTGCCCCACTGTTGACTCATGCAGTCGCTTACAACCTCCATGTGCTTCCCATGTTTTGCTCTTAAGGTTCCTCATCCTGTTCAATTTGTTCAATGATGTTTGGGGGACTTAAGTCCAGTGCCCTGTATTTTCCTTATTAAACTGGGTGTTGTTATTTGATACACCATCCTAACCTGTTGAGTGACATCCTTTTGGACACATCACGTCACCTGACATGGGGCAACCCCCCCAGCTCCCCCCACAGTCTGATCACCACCTCCTCAACACCCTCATCTCAGCTGTTGATAAAAGCTTTCAACAGGGACCTGGTCACAGCAGGCTCTGTCACCCTAGGCTCTCTCTCCAGTTGACAGCTGATGGCAAATCACTCTCCATGTACTTGGGTAATTACAGAGATTAACATGTTCTCTAGAGCACAGAAAGATCTAGAGATCCAATCCTAGCTGGATCACATTTTCACATCTAGGGTTACAGCCTTGACTTGGATGCCATTTTGAGGTCATGAGTATTTATAGACCACACAAGTCCATTCATTCATCCATTTACCTGGTCACTTTCACTGTCTCCAACGCACCTGGCGCTGTGCTGGGTAGGAGTAGTACAACCTTCGGGTAGAATTACGGGTGTCCTCAGCCCACAGCACTGACAGATGCTAAACCCATTTACGCAAGTAATTACCATATTCTGCCATGTATAATGCGGATTCTTTCGCCCAAATTTGTGAGGGAAAAATAAGGATGCATATTATACACGGGTTGTACTAATTCTGTATCTATATAATTGCTTTTAATTCTTTTATTTATGCTTATGAGTTAAAAGCGTAACTCTAGAAATCAATAATGATATCCATATGCAAAATAATACCCTGGAATATGATAATTGGGTTTTTTTGTTTGTTTGTTTGTTTTTTGGTTGGTTCCCTGAGCGGGGATCAAACCCAGGTCACAACGGTGAACTCGCCAAAGCCTAGCTACTACACCACCAGGGAACCCTTGATAATCGTTTTTTTATATAAAAATTTTGTATACATAAAATTCTTGTACCTTATATCTCTTCTTGTGTTTTGTAATTTTTTGTTACATAAAATTTCTTGTATCATAATATGTTAAAATATAAATGCTAAAACTCCTTTAAACTACAAAGAACAAGTACCTAAATAAAATAAACAAATAAAATTAAAATGAAAGACTTTTCCCCCTGCAAGTTTGGGCCAAAAATATGGGAGCGCCTTGTACACGGGAGCGCCTTGTACACGGAGCGCCTTGTACACGGGAGCGCCTTGTACACGGAGCGCCTTGTACACGGGAGCGCCTTGTACACGGAGCGCCTTGTACACGGGAGCGCCTTGTACACGGAGCGCCTTGTACACGGGAGCGCCTTGTACACGGAGCGCCTTGTACACGGGAGCGCCTTGTACACGGAGCGCCTTGTACACGGGAGCGCGTGCGACCCTGCAAAACAGGGAGCTGCATTTCAGCATCGCGGAGTCCGAGCACTTCCCAGAGCTGCCTGACTGCGCACGTGGCGTTTGTGGCATTTCAGGAGAGCCCGGACACTCGTACGCTCGGCAGGCAGGCAGTCACGGAGGGTGCACACTCCCCGTGGCAGCGGCAGTCCCCCAAAGACGGACGGGGTACAGCCTTTGTTCTAGGAGCAAGAGAAGGGCCACGCGACCGGGACCCCACGCGGGGGGCCGAGGAGACGTGCAGCCGTGCGGGGCAGGTGCCAGCGCTTCATATTAAGGAAAGTGGATTTTTGTCCTAAAAAAAATGGGACATTACTGAGGGGGTTCGATGAGAAACCTGGTAAGATCAGATGTGCGTGTTCAAGAGCCCCTCTAGTGTTCCTGGCTGCGGTTGGTGCAGATGCAGGAAGGGCAGGGGGATACGCATGAAGTTACCTCCAGGCCTTGGCTAGACAGGGCGACAGGGACCACCGGGGCTGGGCAGGAAACCGGGGGTGCGTCCATGCCCACTACAACTCCCGTGTTTCATTGCATTGATCGAGAACGTGCAAGGTTGTCAGCTGGGGCGCACAAAATAACAGAAGGCAGAACTGACAGAATTAAAGAAAATGGAAAAAATCTCAACGAAGTTCTAAGTACCGATACCATACAGTCAATATTCCCTCGTACAATGCAATTTCAAAATGAAATGAGTAATTAAAAAGAAAATTAATGTAAAAACCCATACATTTAAAATTTTTAAATATATTTTTAATAAGATATCATTGAAAGAAGAATTTGTAATGGATTTTAGATTAGAAAACCAATGAAGTGAACATCTAATTTTAGAAGTTGGAAAGGAAACAACAAAATAAAAGTTTTGTGTGTGTGTGTGTGTGTGTTTAAGGTAAATGTAAGAACTTCTGGTAGGAAAAATTCTGAGATGACTCTCAGATCCCTGCACACACCTAATAGAATCCCCATTTGCTGAGTGCAGGGGCCTGACCTATCAGGTCAGCCCCTTCAAAAGAGGATCTAATGTCAGAGACCGAAGTCAGGGAGACTGGAAACTTCAGTGGGGATTCCCCCGCTGGCCTGGGACAAAGCAAATAGTCATGTTACGAACTGGTTATGGGGGATCCATGGCAAGGAACTGTGTTTGCCTATTCAAATCTGAGAGGGGTCCCGAGTCACCAGCCAGCAAGAAACGGGGACTTCGCGTAACCACAAGACAATGAGTTCTACCAAAAGCAGGGAGCTCGAGGATCCCGCACCTTAGATGAGAGTCAGCGCCCCAGCCAGTACCTCGATTTCAGCCTGGGGTGACCCTGAGTGAGGGTCCAGCTACCCCACACCCGGAATACACGGGGGTTGCCCGAGCTGCTAAATTCGTGGTCATTGGTCACACGGCAATAGAGAACTAATCCGGAGCTGGCTCAGTGTTGTGGGAAACAAAGACGCAATACACAGAATCATCAAAGCCAAAGTCGGGTTCATAAAAATACAACTAGAACAGAACAGCCTCTGGCGATATCAAGTAAGACTAAACCAAAGAAGGTAAACCTGAGTAGTATTAGGAATAAAAAATGAACAACTGTAGATTATACAGTTTTTTAAAAAGATAATAGGGAGTTCCCTGATGGTATAGTGGCTTAAGGCTTCAGCACTGGCACTGTCAGCGCTGTGGCCTAGGTTCGATTCCCAGCCAGGGAGCTACCCACATACCAAAAAGAAAAAAAAAAAAAAAAGATAATAAAAGGATATTATAAATAGCTTCATACCAATACATAGTAAAGCTTAGATTGACGACATTCTTAGAAAATATAATTTACCAAATCTGACTCTAGAAGAACTAGAAATTGCATCAGGATTAAAATCTTCCCACAATGAAAACAACAGACCCAGCAAAACTGGTTAAGTTCTACCAAATAGTCAAGGAACAAATAAGTTCAGTCTTATACAAACTGTGAAGGCTCTCCACAACTCACTTTAAGGGGATAGCAAAACCATGCTATTGAAACCTAACAAGAACAATTTTTGAAAAAGGTGATTACAACCCCTTTGCACCTATAAAAATTGATACAAGAATTGCAAAAAAATTCAGCAATAGAAAAAATTAAACTCATCTTGAGCTAGTGGGTTTAATCCAAGAAATTGATTGGTGTAACAGAAGAAAACTCAATTAATGTAATTTACCACTAAAATAACTCAAGGGAGAAAAATTATATAAAAATCTCAATAAATATAGAAAAGTATTAAAAATTCAACATTCATTTATAATAAAAAATACTTTGGGAATAAAAGGTAAGTTCTAATAAAAGTCTCAAAATTCTAGCAATCATCATACTGAATAAAGAAATATTTAAAATATTCTTTAGAATCAGCGATATGACAACAGTGCCCATTATCACATTATTATTCAAACACAATAAGATAAAGAAATAAGGGAATAGAAATAGAAATGGAAAAACAAAATTATCATCATTCTTAGATAATATGACCATCTGAGTAGAAAACTCAAGTAAACTTACTGACAAATTATTAGAATTCTAAGATACTTGAGCAAAGCTCACACAGAATGAACATACAAAAATCAGTTATATTTCTATATTCCAGCAAAATAGTTAGCAATTGTAATTTAAATGATATCATTTGAAATAGCATTAAAAATACCTAGGAGTAAACATTAGAAAAGATGTATAAGATCTATAAGGAAAAAAATGATAAAATTATGTTGAAAGATGTTACTGAAGACTTAAATAAATGGACACATATATCTATGCCATGTTTATACACTGGATGAATTAAATAATAAAAATGCAAATTTTTCCCAAATTGATCTATTGCTTTAATGTGATTCCAGTGAAAATGCCAGCCACCTTTTTGGTTTTGCTTTCATGTTTGTGAAATGTGACGAGCCGATGCAGAGTTTCCATGGAAAAGCAAACAGCAAAGAATAAATAGGCAAGACTCTACTAAAGGCAGAGAGCGAGGTGGCGGGACTTGTCAGCAAAGCTGTATCACCTGAGACGTGGTGGTAATGGCATAGGAACGCACCGAGAGAAAACTGGACTAGAGAATCCGGGAAGGAAGTTGTTTTATAACCAAGTGGGCAGGGGAAACAAAAGAAAAAATAAACAAATGGGACTACATCAAACTAAAAAGGTTTTGCACAGGAAAGGAAACCATCAACAGAATGAAAAGACAGCCCACTGAATGGGAGAAGATACCCACCAATCTGATGAGGGGTTAACATCCAAAATTTATTTTAAAACTCATACAACTAAACACCAAAAAACCCCACAAACGACACAATTTTTAAAATGCACAGAGGACCTGAAGAGACATTTGTCCAAAAAGAGCACATAGATGGCCAGCAGACATATTAAAAGATGCTCAATGTCACTAATCATCAGGGAAATGCAAATGAAAACCACAGTGAGATACCACCTCACACCTGTCAGAATGGCTCTCATAGATAAATCAACAAACAAGTGATGGCGAGGACGTGGAGAAGGGAGCCCTTGTGCATAGCTGGTGGGATTGCAAATTGATCCAGCAACTATGGAAAACATATGGAAGTTCCTCAAAAAATTAAAAATAGAACTACCTGATGACCCAGCAACTCCACTTCTGAATATTTATCCAAAGAAATCCAAAACACTAATTCAAAAACATGTATGCACCCCTATGTTCATGGCAGTGCTATTGACAATAGCCAAGATGGAAGCAACCAAAATGCCCATCAATAAGACAGTTGGGTAAAGAAGACTTAGTACATACATACAATGGGGTAATACTTGGCCATAAAAACAAGGAAATCTTACTATCTGCGACAACATGGATGGGCCTAGAGGGAACTTTCCTGAGTGAAGTTAAGTCAGACTGAGAAAGACAGGTACTGAATGATCTCACTCAGATGTCGAATCTAAAGAACAGAATAAACCAACAAACAAAACCTAAACACATTCACTGATACAGAGAACAAACTGATGATGGCCAGATGGGAGGGGGTTGGGGGGCCTGGATGAAAACGGTGAAGGGGTTAAGAAGTACATATTGTTGGTTACAAAACAGTCACGGGATGTAAAGTACAGCAGGGAGAGTACAGTCAATAATAGGGTAGTAATATGTACAGGGCCAGGTGGGTGCCAGACTGATTGGGGGATCTCCGCAGGAATGTATAACTGGATAAACACTACACTGCACACCTGCAACTAATACCAAATAATATTGAATGCCAACTGTACCTGAAAAAAATAAATAAATGATTTTTATTAAATACAAAGAATAAAAATGAAATCCTACATTAAAAATGTCTAGTTGTGAAAATGTATAAGCATATTATGAAGAAAGTAAAAAGATAAGCCATAAACTGTGAATTGACAAAATTTGCAACCCATATAATTGTCAAAGGACTAATATCCAATTTATAAACAGCCTCCACAATAAAACAACAAATCAATAGAAAAATAGACCAAAAAAAAAAAGAAAAGAAAACCCCAAAACTTGAAAAGGGCATTTCACAAAAAACTTAAAAAATTAAAAAATAAAAAACTGTGGTCAATAAACATGAACAAAAGCTCAATTTAGTTAGTATTCAGAGAAATGAAAATCAAAATCACAATATACCACCATTTCATGCATTCCACACTGGCAAAAACTAGTAAGTGTGTGACAATAGAAAGCGTGACAAAGACGTGGAGAAACCAGAAATCTTACACAGCGCTGGGAGAGAGGTATGTTGGTATAACCACTTAGGAAAACTATTTTCTGGGATGGAGTAAGATTGAAGACAAGCACACTTCCTGTATGAGCACACCTACTCTAAATACAGGTCTTGGGAAACTCTTGCACCTGCTCCTCAAAAGGTAGGTGTCCGAATGTTCCTGGCAGCACTATTTATAACAGAAAGAATATGGAAGTATAAGTAATCCAAGTGCATGAAGAGAAAAATGGATACGTCACGTGATGTATTTTTATAACAAACTACACTGCATTTAAAATGAAGGAACTACAGTGACATACATTTACTTAGATGAATCTCACAAACAACATGTTGACCAAATCAGCAAATTAATCTCCACTTATTTAACTGGTATGCAGAAAATTAAAATACACAAAAGCATCACTTGGAAATTATCTCTTTAAATGCCTGTGTCCCACATGAGACTATTCCCTTCGGCTTTGAATTGGTTAACTGGTGAGTATTCAGTCAATATAAATTGCATAAACACAATGAATGGAGTCATATGTTTCCTGATACACTGGGAAATATTCCAGGACAAGCACCGACCTTTCCCAACTGTGTTTCCCCAGTATTTAGCCCAGGGCATTATACTTTACGGATGTGTAATGCCTAATGCCTGGTTCCTTCCACAGCAAGGCCCGAGTCTTGGGTGTGTAATGACCCCCTACAGCCGAGCCCTCTCTTTCAGTGCCTCCACCTCTCCTACCCACTTTAGGACGAGCTGAACCTCAGCTTCTTTAATCTGTTCGTTCTGCTGTGACCCCAGTTGCTCTAGATCCTGACCGTAAGACTCGGGAAAGTTACAACCTGTTCTTCGATCAATAACCTGTGACCCGTCATGCAACCATCTTAGGAGAACTACAGATAGCACCTTCATGTGATGTCCACGTTCTTCCACATACAAAGGAATAAAGAGGAAAAGGTCCTACCAATGATTTACAGGTTTGCTGTGCAGAACAGATCAGGACCGCGAGCACCTAGGACGCGCGTGGCTCACCCAATGGCGTCTCAGGTCCGCACGTTGGGCTCTGACCGAGGAAGTTGACCCGAACTCCCCGTCCCATCCCGCGTTTGCTGCTTAGTCCGACGAGCAGCAGGAACTAAGGCATTCTAAGTCACTCATCTTCGCAACCCATAAACTTTTCTTTGCTCCAGACTCGGACATTTCTGGACCTGGGCTTCTGCAGCGTCGGGCGCGTGAACCGGAGTTCAGCACAGGTGCAAGGAGTTTCCCTGGGCAGCGAGCCCCGGAGGCAGCAGGGAGGGAGACAGGGTGGGGAGGGAAGAAGTCTGCTCCAGGGGTGGGTTAGCAATTGGCTGCCGCGCTGGGCCACTGGTGACTTGCCCCACGGGGCCTTCTCGGGGGCCTTGTGACACACCTTCCAAATCGTCCTTCCCATGGAAGGTGGAAGCGTGTACTCCTTCGTCTCTCTCCTCCGTTGTCCTCGGCCTTAACTCCCCTGCAGGCTGACTTGCACGGGCAGCGGGTTGAGCAGATCCCTCTGGACACCAAAGCTGGGTCAGAAGAGGTTTGGGGCAGGCAGTAAGACTATGGACAACATTGTGCAGGTTCCTCAAGACATGAAAAATAGAACTACTTTTGACCCAGCAATTCCACTTCTGGGTATGTATCCGAAGAACCCTAAACCCTCACGTCGGAAAGATTTCTGCATCCCGTGCTCAGTGCGCCGTCATTCGTGACAGCCGAGGTACGGAAACAACCTGCCAACAGGTGAGCGTGTAAGCAAAGCAGCCCTACGTACACGGGGGTGCCAGAAACACGTGCACACTCTAAGAAAGGAAAAACTGCCTTCAACTGTAATGAGCGACGTGTACTGATAACACAAGATGAGCACAAGTCACGTGTGACTCCGGCA